>JAIPMN010036153.1:0-19549 GCA_020650975.1 Apostichopus californicus
ATATAAGGGCTCCCAAAACGTATATAATTTATTTTCCAAGGTCATCTGTAAGAAGGGTTAATTAAATTGAATAAGAATGAATTTGAAGGTACTTTAAAAGAAAAGTCACCCAAGAAAGAACCTGGTCACGAACAACCAAAGGGCTGATCAACTCTCAACTCCAGTCCCCTTGCATGAAGACTGTGACTGTGTGATCATCGTCAGATGTGTATCACGTTTCCCTTACAAGGGTATAACATACAGTACTACACATGATCTTAACCAAAAGGCCGAGAAGAATGAAATCGAAGGTTTAAACACTACTGACTCCGTATGTATTAATCAGATACCATGCATGCTTATTGAATAATTGAATGAAAAATGTATATGCAACAAATTTGTGATAACTGTGCAAATTAAATCACGAATATTCATATATACAACTGAATTTAGTCAAATAATGTGATCAAAAGTGTACTTTACGAAACCAATTACAGCTGCGGTTTCATGTTTGATTACTTTTAGTTTAGAGATAAAAAAGGGGGTACTTACGTTTCCAACTTCCTTTTCTCTTGCCCCTTGTCTCAACCATAAGATTCTCAAAGGCGGTGCCAGAGTCTTCAGCCGAGACAATAGCAATTGTTACAGAAAACAAAAGGAGAATGCTCAACAATTTGCTGTCCATGATCTGTGACAAATAATTGAGCAAAAAATAATAATAATAACTAACCAAAAATTAATTAATGAATGATATTTTATAATTGTAAATCTAAAAGGCCACACTATCTTAGAAGAACAATATGGACTTACGCAACATTTTAAAATTTTTGGTTTTGTTTTATAGTTAAATTAAAGTTCCAAGTGTGTAGCAATTTTGTTTGCAGTGAACTAGACATTAGCACAATAGTATTTACAAATAATGAGATATCATCGATTCTAAGTTAGGAATTTAACAGCTTGCAGCTTCTGTGATCAAATTATGAACCGTTTTGTTCAACGCAGACAATTTTGTGTCCCACAATTTTATGTAATATTTAATTTTTATATTTGCAGTCATTTTTCGTTGTTGAAAGATTTGATAAACTGCAGTGAAAAATTAAAATTTAAGAGATTATCTTATATTAATCATATATATTTTTTTGTATAAATTGTATACACAATTTTAACAAGTTGAGACGAAAGTATAACTTACCGTTCTTTTTTCTCTCTCTCTGTTAAATTGGTACTTCTTGAAATATCTAGTGACGAATGATATTTTCGTAAAATATCAACTCCTTTTTGCTCTTTGATCAGTTGGTTCAAAAAGTACAACCACAACAAAACTGCTGGTATTTACGATAACCGTTTACGCATGAATTCAATTATCTGGCTTAACTATATATATACAATCTTGACTGAGATATCTGAAAAGGTCTTCAAAATTATTTCGGTCCGATGAATATACGTATAAAATGTAAAATTTCAATATACATAAAATATGACTACTGCGCATGCCTGTTATAAATTTGAATAAACAAAATGGAGCATCAACTTAATAATCCGCTTATTTCTCATAAAAAAAACCCATTTACACATACTGGTGTAAACTGCAGTGTTCTCCCAGAGAACAAGTGCAGCAAGGCAACTTTCACTTTTTTTCTTTTTTTTTAATTCTACCATTGTAGTTTGCCTTAAAGGATCCCTCTTTGTAGAAAATTCCTTTTTCGATGTTGTAAAGAATTGCAAAACACTGCTGTCAGTTGGTCCTGTATTTTTATAACACTTTCAATTCTTGAGAAATGACCCTTTTAAACAGCTGAGGTTTACCAGTATAGTCTAATGCACAAACCATTAGGGCACAGATGCAACACAAAACTGAATGGAAACCAAACAATTAACAATACTTTTATGGCCTCAAATGAAATGTTTACAATTATGTGTTCTGTCATCCGACGGTGTTCTGTTACGCATATGAAGTTCAAATACCATATTTTGGTAGAGCTATGATAGATTCACATTAACATTTAGACCTACACTGAGAAGATTATGACGTCATCATAAAACTAGCCTGAAATGAGCAGTGCTGGTAATGTTTTCATAGCTATTCTGGTTTTCAAGAGATTCACTTACAAGTATATGCTCAATCTCTGGAACGCTCCTTTATGACTACGTTGATAATGATGACGTCAGCTGATCGGTTCAGGCCTTACATGTGAATGGTACTAAATGCCGTTTTATAAATTCTAATGAATCAACCAAAACATGTGTTTGTTACGTTGGTATTAAACACAGAGCATCTTTGGATGGCATTTAACAATATCGTACTTGATGCATTGTAATGCATTTTAATGCATTACAAAGCATTTTAATGCATTGTAATGCATAACAATGCATTGTAATGCATTGTAAATGTGTCTTTTGATACCATAAAGGTATTATGTGTTCCCGTTGAGTTGTGTGTTGTATCTGAGGAACTGACCTAATGGTCTGTGTTCTTAGACTATACAGGCAGTCACTTTAATTGACGACCGTCAGTTGTTTAAACGGCAATTTCTCAAGAATTGGATGTTATGTATTCCCAACTTGCACTGATAGCTGTAATTTTAACGTCCTATCCTATCCTTTCATCCTATCATTCCTTCTATACAGTCGAACATAACCTTTTGTAAAATGTATCCTCGAAATCATTCTTCAGAAATTCCTTCTGTTATTCAACTTTTTTTTTCTTTTTTTTTAGGGAATGAAATCCAGTGAAATCAGAGTTATAATAATACATGGGATAATAAAACAATATTAATTAGAGAAATTCTACTAATTACACTCTATTTCTCGAACCGACCCTGTCATACCCCCTTCTGTATCCCCTTGCACCCTTGTATTTTGCCCAATGAAATAAGGCGGTGTGCATATTTCACTGCAACTGGGATTCTCATTATTCAATCTGTGATAATACAGTCGAAGGAATTATTAATTCCTGAGAAATGTCCTTGAAAAATAGAAACACCCACACCTTGTACAAATATATGATAAGAGCAGTAACTTGGGCGGATTATTCCGGTTCCTATACCCGTCACTTTCGACAAGGTCAAGTTGATAAACAATGGATGAAGAAGATGAAAGCGACAAGTTTGTTTGTCGCGCACTATTGCTCAAGGGCGCAATGAAATGGCGTCATAATTCAAGGCCCCCCTGGTTCTATAAGAGGGCTGAATCCAAACGCGTTATAT
This sequence comes from Apostichopus californicus, assembly GCA_020650975.1. NCBI lineage: Eukaryota > Metazoa > Echinodermata > Holothuroidea > Aspidochirotida > Stichopodidae > Apostichopus > Apostichopus californicus. The sequence goes on from JAIPMN010036153.1 coordinate 3,186, forward strand.
GCCCGCTGTGCGTGTCAAAGTTTTAATGCATTTATTTATAGCATATGTATGCTTTAAATAGATAGATATAATATTAAGACTTTTTTAACTTTGCGATGTCCAAAATAATACTAGCTAAATTCAACTGCGTTCGTTGTTTACGTCACTAAAACTCAAATTCGGCGAAAGGTATTTGTATAAGTCAGGGTAGAACCGGCAGAAAAATATAATGGTTACGTATTGCAAATTATCAAGGTGTGGTTGAACACCTCAACCTGCAGCTTAAAGTTGACCGGCATCGATGCACAGATGCGTTAACAAATAGATTTTTGTCCTCGAGGAATGAATTTTGCGTGAGAAGCAATCTAATTTATTAATAGGCATATAACTCATTCTGAATATCGTGAACACACCAGCTCACTTTTCAAATTGCTCAACTTATTAAAATTTAGCGATATTGTTAGGCTGAATGTAGCCACATTCTTTTACAAGGCTTGGAATGGCTTACTTCCTGCAGCCTTTCATGACTTCTTTACTATTAACAGCGCCATACATAGTCACCGCACTAGAAGTGCCGGCCAAGCACACCACAACTTATGTAATACAACATTCGGTACGTTAAGTTTAAAGAATCGTGCTATGAGGACATGGAATGATCTAACTGCTACTATAAAATCTAAACCATCTAAAGAAACATTTACAAAAACACTAAAAAAAAGAAGTAATTTCTCAGTATTGATACATCGTTTATATTGTAAGTTATTAATTATTCTTTATTAAGACATTAATTATATTTTCATTTATGTATATATGTATTTTTTTTTCTTTCTTTCTTGGGAGTCCTTTACCTTGTTAAGCCTGAATTGGCTTTTTAGAGGTCTTCCCTCCACATGTATATATTTATTATCTGTGGAAAATCAAATAAATCAAATCAAATAGGCATATTTCGTAATTATACGTGGCAATGCAATGGCACTTTATTTTTAATTACAAAAAACGCAAAGAAGAAAGTATTTATCAGATTACTGCTAGTTTTATCACGATAATATTGTATGCGAAGTTTTTTTTAGAATTTGATAAAACAAAAATCATACTTGAAATGCAGACTGCCCGAAAAACCGACAGACAGACATAGAAATGACAGGCACACGGCAGGGAGATTGCTAAGTCAAAGGACTTGCGACCTATGGAATGCAGGTTTCTAGTCTTGGCCAAATCATCACTGCAGTGCGCGTGCGCGCTACAATATTGGCATTACTGGCCAAGTGAACGATACCTGCATGACTGGACGTTGAAACTTGAAGTTTCATATAGTCTCAGTACATTTGCAGTTTCAGAGGCTAGCTGCGTAGCCAACCTATTCTTAGCCTGTCACGGCGCTCACAAGCGCCCTCGCTTTGTAGGTACCTTCATGACTATACTGTGTACGGTGTGTTGTCCTCCCAAAAAAATGACACCATGAACAACCGAAAAGTGCTTCCTAATTGCAGGCAAATGCAGTTCTAGTTATATTGTGTCTTTGGGCAAGCAACTGAAACTCTGTAGTCAACCTTCCTCCACAGAGGTGTGTAAATGGGAACCTGTGAGGTATAACGTGCAGTATTCTTCAGTGCGCTTTACCGTATTATTGATACAACCTATATGCTCTTTGAATTGTGCTTGTGAGTATTTAATTTGTATTCTGACTGAGGACTCAAGTCCTCAGATGCCATATGCAGAGAAGCACCACGTCCTCAGAAGAGTTCAATTGTTCATGGGTATTGTTAAGGTTAGGGTATGTTAATTTGCACAATAGAAAAAGCAATGAGGTCTGAATGTAACCCACACCTGTGTGTGTGTGTGTGTGTACTTGTTTTGTTTTCTGACTGAGGACTTGAACAAAGGAATTACAAGTCCTCAGATGTCATTTCAAAAGCATCAAGACGTCCTCAGAAGGTACGTAGATTCCAACAATGGAAGAAACAATGGGGTGTGTCCTCAGTCTGAATGTAAAACACACATGGGCGTGTGCGTGTTTGAGACAACGGACCGGTGATCAGAACTTCATTTTTTTGATATCGTAAGACAACTTTGATGCAAGACTGTAAGTTTAGTAACTATATTAATTAACCATTATACAACGTTTGCACGAATTAGAGGAAGGTTGTTGGTAGAGTGGAGGAGGGATAGGGGGAGGAGAGATATCTTCTAATGTAATGTTATGGATAAACTCCTCCTCCTCTTCCCCGCTCACCCCCCATACACCGTCTAGTCGAAAAATGTACCTCGCACTTTTTTCTTGCTGCTTGCCTCACTGTATGGGTTACCCTAAGTTTTAACGCAATCTTCTTTCCCCTGCCTATACACGCCCCACCCATCTCCCTCCCTTCATCCTCGTCATCAAAATAACCTGGACCCCTTAGCTTGTATACTAAAACGACAGACAACATTTTGTTTTATTCTGGTTTTATTACTTCTATTACTCTTTATCTAATATTTTTTGATATATAATATGGTTTGTGGTTGCACTTTTGTTTTCTAATGATGACGTCATAGTAAGCTGTTTTAACTATCGAGCAATTTTAAACTAAAAGATTCAATATTTACAATTTCAAGTAATTTTTTGGTGTTTTATTACAGAAATTCGAAACTTCGAAAAGTCGAAACAGCGGATCTGGAATTGAAACAGTCGACACATTGAAAGTGATCGTAGTATAGAAACATTGAAATCTCGAAACAAAGAAGTCCAAACATAGAAATATAGAAAAGTCGAAGCATCGATAAATTCGACAGATTGCACACTCGAAACGAATAAAATCGAAATACGAAACGTCCCTCAGGCCCACTGAACCATAAAGTATACGTACCGATGCGAGCTTGTGGAATGACTTAAAGAGGGCTTAAATCACATTATGGACACACCCGGACTTTTCTCATGTGTTGATAAGTACCACACGAGATCTAAAAGAACCTAGGCTGAACATTCTTTGTCTCGCTGTTTCATGTGGAGCAACATGGCGCCAAGCCTCAGCATGATCGTCACCGAATAGCGACGTTGATATGATCAAGCTGACGACACGTGCAACACAGTCAATGATATGAATGATTCGCAATTGTATGTTGTATAAGGCCGTTCATTGTAAGTCCCATATTAAACATAAATACATAACCAAATCAGATCATTATTCTTTTCAGTTTCCTTTAATGTCACTAGCTTCGATAAACACGTTGTCTTTTCAAGTGTCCTGTATTTATAGTTGTGCGTCTGCGTTAAGGCGCATTTATGCGACACGACAAAATCGTCTGCGATTTTGTTTGCAGCCGACTTGCCGTGTACGATTTTGTCGGTACGTGTGAATGGTTTCTCCTCTTGTCGTGAGGAATTATCGTCCACGACAAAATTGTCCACGATTTCTTTTAAAATCGCGCACGACTTGATCGCAGCGTGTGAATGGAACCTTGCTCAACATCTGTCGCGCGCGACAAGATTTTGAGTTGCCGTGGGAAGTTGAGCACTGTTCAACTTTCCTCACGATTTTCACCGGATGGTTTAGCGACCAGTGACAACAAAATTGCTGTATTTAGCGACTTAAGTTTTGTTAGCATTCTTATGTTTCTTTGCTTACATCTTGTTTTCTTTTCTTTCGTTTTTGAATAAACGTTCGTATCAATTATTTAACTATGAAGGTAATCTTTGGTAATAAACTTGGAATATTTACTTGTTTGAATCTTTCTTTCTTTATCTCTTTTGTTGTTCTTGTTGTTGTTGTTGTTGTTGTTGTTGTTGTTGTTGTTGTTGTTGTTGTTGAATGGATCCATCAGTCCATTGATCCTTTTAACAACTAGGTTTCTACAAAATCCTCAAAGTAAACTGGACGTTTGATTTTTCCTTCTGATTTTGTTGGCAAACATACAGTGGGTTGGTTGGCATTGGTTTCCTGTTTGAATTCCATCCTGATTGGTTGAGATCTCATCTCTGGTGACTTTACTGGGTGGGGAGACTTTCTTGTCCTTGGCTTTCGGTTTTGAAGTTTGGATGGGGTTTGGGAGTTCAGTTTCATTACGTTTCTCAGTTCGTGTTTGGGGTTCCTCATATGTCTTTCTCAAATGAACTCTGTTGCGCCTGTATGATGTTGTGTAGGGGTGTCAACTAGGTATGACCACATGGAGTTAGAAGAGACTCTTTCTGACTCCACGGTATGCACGTTCATCGAGGCGCTATGAGATTTCTGCTCTGGTCCAAGTTTTGTGGCCTTGGACCAATGGCTTCTAATGGTTGCAGTTCTTTAGCCGTTTTATTGTAGTGTTTTGATTTTTTCAAAGCTTTGTTGAAAGTTCAGAGATTCATCTATGACTCTTGGTTTCAGAAATGTGGTCGGTAATAGGGTTCTGGCACGCCGGTTTAAGAGTCTCTGGGAAGGGCTAGTGGTTTTCCTTTGAGAAGGGGTATTTCTGTGATCTAGCAATTTCGCCAAAACTTGCTTTAGTAGTCGACTGTTATCAGGTAGTCCTTTTGGTTCCATGTGAATAGGTAGGTCTGTGCCTACTTTTCGCCAAGCTCTTGTGGGCGTTTCGTGGCTTTGCATAGGTTCCTTTTCGTTGCGCGTTCTCATATGTGTGACATATGTCACAAGATGGTATGTACTGCTGGATGTCTGAGGTCATGCTGTGCCAAAAAATCATTCGCGTGCGCTGCTCAGACAGCTGTTTATTGCCAGATGTGATGAGTGAATTCTCGTTTTCATGTCCTCTCGAAGAGGCTGTTTGGTATGACTACCCGGCCTGTCTTGAAAGTCAGACCATCCTGTACTGAGAGTTCATCGCGATAACTATAGTACGATCCTTGTTATTTGTTCCGGAAGTTCACACGGTTCTCAAGCCGTCCTTTGACAATGACAAGCTTCTTTAGCATTTGCAGCTGCTCATCACTATCAGTTTCTTTGCGCATTTGTCCTAAGCGTTCCTCGCGAATTGGAAGGAAAGTTACCATGTTAACTTTCGAAATTGGACTAATTGTTCGTTTTGGCAGAGTTGGGCTCCAAGAAGGCTCTAGAGAGGGTGTCTGCTATGTACATTTGGTTTCCGTGTTGATAAGTGATGTCATAGTCATGTTTTTGGAGCATAGGAGCTTTCCTTGGAGTCGCTTAGGGGCTTTCACTAATGGCTTCTTTGCGATCATTTCTAATGACTTGTGGTCACTGTTGACCATTGTTTGGCGACCCAAGGTGTAATGGTGAAAACGCTCGAAGGAGAATACGACCGCTAACATTTCCTTTTCGATGGTGGTATAGCGTGTTTCTGTATCTGTTAACGCTCGACTTGCGTATCGTAGTACGCGACAACTGGTGCGTTTGTGACCATGTGCTATTCCTGTTGTGTATCCCAATGCCATGGTAAGTCTGGCCCTGTGGGTTGTTTCAACGGGTCCAATGTCACCGAAAGACTGGGTAGAAATCGGCTTAGATAGTTCACAAACCCAATCAGTCGCTGGACGTTGGGTACGTCTGTTGGTGTTGGCATACCAAAAATCGCTTGACTTTTGCAGGGTCAGGTTTGAGACCCTTGTTGGTAACTATAGGTGCCCTATAAAGGGATTTTCTGCTCTGAAAATTGATTTCTCTCTACTTGAGATTGCTGTCACACTTGGCATACTTTGCTGACCAGTTTTGGGGTTAAATCATCATGTTCTACTGTAAACTCCACTGAGTTCCACTTGTGTGGTTTGATAGTTTGAATCTACATTTTCCAAGTGCTTGCATGGTGGATTTGTTCCACATTTGTAGAGTGCTTGGCTTATACGTAATCACGTTTTTTTCTTCTGCTGAATGTATCTTTCTGGAATCGTATATATGTGACCACATTTATATACTCAGTGCTAGTATCCGTGTCAGCATAATTATAATTAGTGAATAATAATTAGAATAATTAATTAGTGTCAGTGTCAGAATAATCGGATTCAGCTTCCGTTGATACAGCTTTAACTATGCTATTTTGTCATTGTTTTTTTTGGTAGCATACGTTTTCGATGTGATTTTTTACCTTCACAAACAGTGCATGTTGCTCCGTATATAGGCTGGGCATCTGCCCCTTGGATGGCTTTTGGCGCAGTCTGAGATAAGAGATGCCGCTTTTTCTTTTGTTTCGCTTCGCTTGCTCTGGCTATGTTTACGCCTGTTATTGGCGTGCTTAAGCTTGTGTGACGCTCTTGGTTTGGTATACCTGAATTAGTTTTTTTGATTCAAGGTAGATCTATGCTTGATTGTTTGGCTTTCAAACGCAGTCATGTGTTCGGCTGTTATCTTTGTGCTTTTGCAGATATCAATGGTATCGTTGAACTTTAGATTACGGGGTTTTAATAACTTGTTTCTTCTACTGTTATTATCTATCTCTCTGACAATTCTATCTCTGATTAGGATTTTGGCTAGACATGTGCAAACTTGCATGTGCGTGCTAAAGTTTCTGCAGGTCGGCTAGGTAAATATGTATGTATGTACGTGTGTATGTATGTATTTTAGATCCTCCTGCAAGCAGGAACTTGCGAAGAAGCCTCATTGGCTTATCAAAGCCGCAAGCTGACCGAAGTCAGTCTCTCGAATGACTTACCTGCTGCTTGCTTTCGCTGATTAAACATGTATCTCTCGTTTGTTTCGTTTAGCTCGCCAATTGCGTAAGTGTCGAATTTCACGATAATGCCCTTCACTTTCACACTATCTTGAACCATCGCGGTTTCCAACTTTTCCAGTTGGTTATCGCTCCATTGTTTACTATTAGGTAATCCTGCGGGTGTCCTAACACGCTATAGTATTCGGCGTTCCGGGCTGTTGCATATTGGATGAATCTAATAGCAGCGATGATTTTTCAGAGCTTGTTGCTCTATGAAATTTGTTGAAACGTTTCGCTATCGGATTAATCGTTTATTTAGAAATGTTGTTTCCTCAAACGCGAAAAAAATTATCATTGATCCCACCCGGCTGCCACCTTGTTATGATATTGTGCTTTGCTCATAGCACTGTATATATTTGGTAACCTTTTACCTGTGGCATATCAATCTTACAAGTTACAATAAGTGACTTAATAACACAGTAGTTAGTACCTTGAGTAAACCACATATTTCTTTCAACATATCTGTTTCAGCTAGGTTGGACTTCTGTCGTTTTCATTCTACTTCTTTCTTCAAAGTCTGGCTTCCTTCTGCTTAAATATGGAAAATAATTTATGATCATATATTCTAACTAAATAAAAAAACGTGTAAAAGTAAGTTGGCCTGACGTTTCGATCCTAGCAGGATCTTCTTCAAAAGCTAAATGACAAGTAACAGTAACAGAAGGGACAAAAACACGCACAGAATACAGACAGGTTACATGAGCAGGGTGAACAAAAAGAGATAGATGTAAGGGTATTAGTAGACAAGGGATAGAGAGAAGAAAGAAAGAAACCAACAGGGGAAGAGGCGAGGTAGGAAATAAACAGTGGAGGGACAAAGAGAGGATTAAGGGAAGGGGGTAGGAAGAAAAAAAAACAATCAAAATTCAATCAAGTGATAGGAAAGTTTTTTGAAGCAAACACTTTTGAGCATGCCACAGTTGCGGGACACTGTCACTTTCCACAAGTTATAGACATCTGAGACTATACCCAATACTATACACTGACTATACCCAATACTATACACTGACAATAAGTATGACTTCAGATAAGCAAGATCAATTGACTGAGAGTTAACAGGACAATTGAATCTTCCTGAGACCTTATAACCAGTGGCAGATTCGGAGGAGGGGTACGGGATGATTTTTTGGGTAGAAATACAGACTAATGATAATAGACTTAGGAAGCGAATGGCAGGGGAGAATTCAACCCTCCCTCCCTCCCCCACCCCCACCAATAACAAAAAATGATCTTTTCAATCTATCTTCATGCGTTTCGCTTGATTTCAGATATTCATAGTATTTGCACGCAACATTTGAAGGGCTCAATAAAATTAGTTCGAAATTGCAATATTTTTATGCTGGCATTTTGTCTAGACACTCATTTTACAGGATATCCGACATTCACTGCATATACACAGGTCATGTGGGGCTCAATTAAATCAGTAGACAAGTGCAATATTTATATGCTGGCATGTTGTAGACACTCGTTTTACTTGATTTACGAAATGCACAGCATATGTACACAGTATTTAATGAAGGGGTTCCCTAATTGGGGTGCATGAACCCCCAGGGGTGCGTTAGTCCATCCCAGCGGGTTCGTGAGACGTTTCTGAAAGTCAAAACTAGATTACTTTTTGTTGAACTAAAATCTGATATATCAAATAATTTAGTAATGTACAAAAGTCGTACCAATCGACAAACTCTTTTCGAGTTCCATATGCATATGTTGCCATAGTAGTACCGTACCGTGCATGTGATAAATAACTGAATTATGAAACAGACACAGGCCGCATGACTTTGGTGAAGTTGGTGTACGCATGACAGAACTTCGTGAAGATAAAGAGTTGAGAAAGTAACTGAAAGGTTGGCCAAAGTAATTATGATAATTTTGGAAATTCCAGATGACCTCCACTTTGCCAGACACAAAGCAAAGTTAACATAAATTCATGCTTGAAAATTGTTGTTGATTGACAACATGCAATCACTTGCCTGTTTTTACATATAATACCAGTTCCGCGAAAAGTGTTTCTACTGGTCTTTTGTTTTGATTCTAGCCTAGCCTAGGCCTAATTTATATCAACATCATTTATTTTAATTTTCTTCAGACCGCAATCCACGATGTCTAAGAAGCGCAAATACGATGATTCGTACATCAAGTGGGGGTTGCATGAAGTTTGGGGAGAAGGGTGGGAATGAACGTCCGCAATGCGTTCTGTGTCACAAAGTGCTGGCGGAGGCGTCGACGAAGCCATCGAAGCTAACAGCCCACCTCGCCAGCACCCATCCGACTCATCAGAACGACTCTGAAGACGTGTTCCGAAGCAAGAAAGCTCGCTACATGGAGTAGGGTAGCAACGGAAATTCTACTTATACTCAATGTACTCATGCTGTCGTAATCGTACTACAAATGTGTGATGAAATATACTTTATTTCCCCTTCCCTTTCACATTCCCTTCACTTCGCACCCCCTCCCCCCCCCCCTCCCCGCTTCTCTCTTCACTACAAACCCTCTCTACCTTTTCCCCATTCCCCTTGTTAATGCCCGAGCCCTTCAAGTCCTCTTCACACACATTATTTTCTGCTCATGCGCTATGGGTCTGTACCAAGTTATACGTTATATCGTTGAATCAAATTTATTTTTACTGCAGAATCTCATCACAATTGCTTTTTTTTTCATCTTTTTTTTTTGTAATCGAACGTAATTCAGTTACCTTCGAAGAATCCAATGAAGTGTCACTTTGTACTACTTAACTTTACTGTCTTATTTCCTATCAATCAAGTTATTTTGTCCCCTATCAATCCAGTTAACATGTAGGCCTACACTTTTATCTCTTTGATCATTTACACTAAAAACAAAAAAATTGAAAACCTCCAGTGACCAATTCGTTATGGTAAATCCATTATAGAGCTCATTAAACTAAACTTTTGTTAGCTTCAGTTAAAACTTAATCTGTACAACAGATAAACTGAGTTAAATTTTCCAGTCACGCTTATCGTCTCTTTAATTATGGTTTTGAGAAAGAGAAGAAAAAGAGAGATTATTACAGCAGATGACAGACGGGTAGGTGGTGATAAATTTGGGATTAATGAAGAATGGTGAGATGTATTGAACTGAATCTGACATTTTCGACATCTCCAAAAATTATTTATATTGTGAATGATGTCTTTTGGGGTTTTTCTGTCATAGAAACAAAAGAAAGGGAAAGCAAAAGAGACGAGAAAAAGACGGAAAAGGTCAGAAGGAAAGAGAAAATCACTTTATCATACATTCCACGCATTTTATATAAAACAAAACTAAATCTAAAGGACATAACGATAAATAGAAATAGTCCTGGGTTCAGATGCCAGGTATACCACCCCAAAAAAAAACTGAAATTTATCTTTGGACTTCGTAATCTAAGTCCAAAACTAAGTGCGACCGTCCAACAACCATTTTTAGTAGATGAAAGGGTATACATCATGTCTTGCTTCGAAAATATCATTTTTAGTTCAGATAAATTCACGCTAAGCCACGTTGACCGTGCGGACATAAGTGGTCCATTATTATCTAGTTAGTTTTGAATGTCTAGCAATGTATTTGTTATCATTATGTCGTTAAGTTGTATTAATTTACAGATAGAGTACGGTACATTCTAAGTCCACATTAGTTCGTAATTTCCAAATATTTGTGTACTTCATTGAAATTTGTGCGCACAAGAACGTAAGATGTTGTCCGTCTGATACACATTGTGTAAGTAAGTGTGTATTAGTAGCGGTGTTTTTTCTTTTCTGGTGTGGGGGAGGAGGCGAGGAGGGGGAAGAGGGTGAGGAGGGGAAGGAGGGGAGGAGCGGGGATATAAAATTGGCTGAGTCAGACATTTTAAAAACTTACGCAATAAACCTGAATCCAAGTTTGTATTAGTTTGAAATTTTAGATTTTATGATATATCATCTCGTATCATTTATAATCTTGGTATCTCAACGGTTCGTCGAGTTTTAATAAATATTCTTAATAAAAAATAATGAGGTCATCGCTTTCAAGTGCCACAACTTGATCTTCCTCTTATATATATTTATATATGTTATGTTATGTAGGTAAATCTGGGTCACACCGTCAGGCTTCATTGAAAAGAAGTCAATCGGAAAAGAAACTCATACGGCACCGCTAATTAGTTTCAACATGTTAACCTATTAACCTTACTGATTGTCATAGAAATTAGCGCTTCCATTAAAGGAATATGTAAGACGCGAGTGGGTGGGATGAGGGGGCATTGAAAAGAGAGGAAAGATGAAGGGGCCAGAGAAAAGGGGAAGAGTAGGAAAAGAGAAAAATAAGTGGTATAAAAATATATAGTACCAAGTCAGGTATTAATAAAAAGGAACACTAAATGAAACAATACGGTAACGTCATATTGAAAACTATTTCAGTGACCATTTTTGGAGTCTTTCTAGAAAAATAGTTACACTCGAGGACTTCCTATTATTTTTCGACACGTTTATATTATTTTGGACATGCTCATATTATTTTGGACATGCTCATATCAGTTTCGACATGTCTATATACATTTGGACATGCTCATATTAATTTGGACATGCTGTATATTATTTGGGATATTTTGCAACATATAGAGTAACTGACAGCGCCAAAATGTTCAGAAAAAAATTGAAGTTAGCAGTTAAATTCGACCCTCCTGTATTACTTTTCGACACTCTTTTAAATATTTTGGACTTGCTCATATAATCTTTCGACACTCTTATATTAGTTTGGACATGTTCATATGATTTTTGGACATGCTTATATTACTTTCGACATGTTTATATAATTTTGGACATGCTCATATTATTTTGGATATGCTTATATTGTTTCGGACATTTTTGAAACATATGGCATTCTGTACATTCCAGTGTCGAGACATATTATATACTATATGATATAAATGTTCCACAGATTTATATACCTAATTATGTATATGATCATACCGCACCGTTGGAGAGTACCTCTTCATGGGATATTCTGACAGCTGAAATCAATTGCTTTATTAAAAAAAAAATAATGATGATGGAGATGATATTATGCGTCCGATTAATGTTTCCATCTCGACCAAAAAATAAGACCAAAGAAAGGGGGAGACCTTTTGGTTTGGTTTGGATTTTTCTTTCTCTACGAAAAGGCCATTAATTTGGAAAAATAAATTTTTATCATTGTCATTTATGTGATAATTTACTACACACAATAATACTGACCAAAAAGAAAGATTGTTTAGCGGACCTTGAAAGATTGAATGCATAAACGGGGTTTTAATAATTGTTCATGCTCGCTCGATTGCAACATATCACTTGACGTGTGATGTTTTAATTAAGAATATGTTAAAATGTCATCGAACATGTGTTTTATGTTTAATCAATTTCAATGTTATGAGCTGGTAATCTATTCGAAACAAACTCTTTGTCTGTAAGGGAAGAATGTTCTTACCACAAGGCAGAGCAGGTTGTCTTGTAACACATAATTTAATAGAAGAGTTTTCATTAAAACTAAAACTAGGCTTACAGTGATAAGTGATAATATGTGGCGTAGTCAGAGTGGTTGGAGAGGGGTTGGAGAGCGGGGAGAGGGGGGATGGGGGTACTTAAATACCACCAACAAAGCAATTATAATGTATATGATGCACTAAAAGGATCGTTTTTAGAAAGAGAAATGTTTTCTTTTTGACAATACAACAGATTGAGTAGTGATTTTACTCGACGGGGCTGATTTCTATAGCATTTTCAACTTTCATTCAAACTAGAAGGTAGTAACAGAGTGTAAGCCTATATGCACATGCTTGGAAAGATGGTGGTAGATTGGGGGAGGGTGGAGGGTGAGGGGGAGGGGGGGAAGGGGAGGGGTTTTCCAAATGACCCCGATTGATTCCCCGACTGAATTAGGGAAATCTGGGGAAAACGTTGGAGCTTGAACATTCATGGAAGGACCACAGGTGAATCTAAGAATAAGGGAGTTACTGTTCTAGGTAATTAAACTTAAAGCCTACATCCGCTGACAGGGGGGGGGGGGAGAAGGTTGGTGTTGGGTTCATCCGCCAGAATAAAAAATAGACATCACATGCAGCATTCTTAGGCAAATTCAGACCATAAATTATGTCTAAATGAGTAGCTGGAAAGATAGAGCTAATAAAATTAATACATTTTAAATCCCCCTCCCCCTCCCCGACTGGTTTTGATAGGGACATGAACCTTTATGGGTGGACCATAGAAGAACTCAGGATTTATAATGGGAGGGAGATGCTACCATGAGGTAATCAAAGCCGACTCTCTTGTGTATCGAGGCGGGGGCATACCCAACTGATGACGTCACTTGGTACATTAAAAGGCTTATTAAGACTATAGTTAGGTCTAAACAGAAAGCTGTGCTAAGACTTATGTCGTATGAGGTTGAAAAAAGGGGTTGGGAGTGTACACCCATAGTAATGGTCCAATGTTTGCCCTGCTGAATGCCAAAAGACTCCCAGCTCCCCCGACAGAAGATGGGAGGTAAGGGGGGCGGGGTGGACAGGCATTGCAAAATCAAAGTTAGGCCAAGTATACCATTCACACAAACAGTGACTAAAAGATGCCTTGAGGGGAAACAATAATTGTCATATGCATTAGATAATAGAATAACACTGTTATCAACCTGGATTGTCTTTCTATAACAATTCTAATGTTTGAGAAGTGACCCTTTAAAGAGTGTTGATGTTCATCAAGTAAAACGACTGAAGTATATAATCTAATTTTACCGAACATTGGGTCAGTTCCTTGTATTCAACACAAGTCATGTTTACAAATTTCTCAAGCACAAATAGTGATGAACGCTTCTCCATCACTGCTCTACTGTTCATATGAAGTTCGTGAAGAAAAGAAAGTGTTTATAATGAGTTATTAGAAATTATAAAACAATGAATTGACATTAACCTCAGCCTGCACTGCGGAGTCGACGTCATTATGAATCTAGCCTTAAAGGAGCTTTCCACAGTCACTATGAAATCTTGAAAACCGGAATGAATTTTAGAAACACTCTCAGCTCTCAAATTGGTCTTTGTTAGTTTTTGGGCTATTGCATTCCAATACTAACAATATGCATAAAGTCATGCATCATTTAAGGTTTTGGTAATCACGTTTCTAAATTAACAAATCTAGTCATGGTTGATTAGCAGTAATGTGGTAACTTTAGACACCCCCAAGTCATGGACATGTAATGAACCGTTCAAATTGATTCTAAAGTAAACGTAAATTAAGTGTTCGCACAGTCTGTGCATAGTTCCAGTTCATTACTACATTATTTAGCTGTGCGCAGTGACTAATATAGGTCACACTATTCTAGTAGGCTCCATCTAATGACGTCATATATGTTACCACTGAGGTCATACTACATTTAAAGGGTATGAAGACTCGCGCAAAAAGGGACGTCTAATGCCGGTAATCTGACCTAGTTTTGAATGAGGTGTAACAGAAGTGTTAGACACCACCGTCGATCCAGAAAATACACACACAGCTTGCTACCTTCGGTTATTAGACACTAGTGTAAAGTCAGTACATACAGCTGCGGTACATACAGCACAGTGTACAAACAATACAGCGATGGACATCTCAGGTCCAGCTAAAGATAACAAGGTATCACGTTTCATTACTGTCTGCATTTTGTAGCGACACGAACAAAACGTCACTTGCAAGCAACGAAAAGTTAACTTTTTGAGATGGCCGCACGCGGTTTGGGGAGAGTCTTCAATGCCTTTAATTCAAATTCAATGTGGGCGTGTTTTTTTTAGCATTCATGCATACATCCGATTAAGTCTTATTTTTTCTTATCTTTATATTAAATTGAATTTATCAATGTCAGGAAGAATTACTCATTATATCGATATATCGATATTTGTTTGGTTATAAAGAATTCGACTTTGTATTGCTAGAGCAGCTACAATGCTACGCATGCGTACATGTGACGAGTTGATGTTGAATGGTGCGGGTAGATGGTATCCTTCATATACCATAATAATAAATCTGGATGTTGATATTTTGACCAACACGTTTTTTTCTCCAAAATTAGCAATTATCACTGCGCAGCTTCCGACCATGTCATCTTTCGAAGGGCCTATCGCATTTACTCATGCATGTAATGCATCGGGTGAAAGAGTAAAGCACTCTTCCGAGATGAAAGGGTCAAACTGTGCGATAGTGCGTGATAGGATACAAAGTATAGGTCGATGTACTTTCCGATACTTGTATTTATATCATACAGTATTGTCTAAAGCAGTATATACTCTTTGTTTTTTTTTCAATTATCAGTCATATCTCAATTTCTCTGCTATGAATATATTGAGAAATGACGCTTTAAAGACCAACTATGGAGACTTTTTGATGAACATTAAATCCCACCATTTTGCATGTATGTAATCCTTAACTCACTCCAATTACATTGCTGTAACTAACTTTACCAATTTCGGACGTTAAATACGTGAAAAATGGGAAGAAAAGTCAGCTTTTTAGGAAACCTATTTCAGACATTCCTGAAACATTCCTAAGACATCAGGTGACCATGTGACGTCATCAGTGGTATACCGCACTCACATATACCGCACTATTAGTCATATCTAAATTTCTCTGCAATGTATATATTGAGACTGCCCTTTTTCGTCTAACGCAGACCAGTAGGTCGATTCCTCAGGTACAAAAGTCGATAGGAAAAGAAATAATGTTAAGGCCTCAAATGACAATATACTCAAATGACAATATACTTACACATTTGTAAAAGACAATACGTTGTTGAATGCCGTCCGTTTCGAGGCTGCAGGCTGTTGTTTATATGAAGGTAAAGTAACATCTTATGACTGAGATATTATAATTAATAAATTAAATTTAAAAATTAAAACAATGCATTGAGAGTAACATTTACTCCTGCACCTGACGGAGCCCGTCGTCATTGTCAATGTTCAGTTTAATCTTAAAGAAGCATTCGAGATCTGTAGCATAATTTTAAAGATTAATATCTTGAAAAATGGAATAACTGTAGGAATATTAATTATTATACTATATTATGAAATGCTTTTTTTCCCTGTCTTTCTTGGACTATAACATATTGAGACTAAAATCAAGACTAATAATCTACCCAAAGTCATCCTTTCAGTACCGTATCGAGAGACGGCCTACTGGCGAAGGAAAATTAAACAGATGGTTAATCCCTCTCTTACTGATTAAGACAGGCAAAGGAACTTCATAACAGGAAACTTTGCGAATGCTCCAGTTCTGTTGACCGCATGCAGAACCTGTTGTATTTAGCTGGCGCAATACAGCAATTGGCATGAACATTGCTAGGATGATACGTTATTGTGTAGTGCGCCATCATAATTATTGTAACTCGCATGCGCGCTACAATAGCGCTACAATATTGGGATAACTAGCCCGCTCCATTATCTACATGGATGGCTGGTGAATGCCAACTGGAACATACACTCTTCATAGCAATCTCAAATTCACTGGTTGGCTACGCAGAAAAAAACCTGACTCAGATTTGCAAAGAATTGTGGCGGTGAACAGTTAATTCTGCACACGTAAATAAAATAGAACTCCTTGAGTAGCATACATCTTCAAAACAGTACGTAAAATTCTCTACTTTGGTTCGAAGGGGTGTCTCTACTATCGTAAAATCTTTGCTGAAATCTAAATCCTAAGCTTCTTCCGAATGCACACTGAAGTGGGTGGAGGGTGGGGGGGGGGGGGTTCTCTACTTTTGTAGAATCTCCTCCTCTTTGA
>JAIPMN010036165.1:0-15236 GCA_020650975.1 Apostichopus californicus
TCAAATTACAGTTATATCATCAAGTAACAGACAATTTATGTCAAATAGAGAAAACACAACATTTCTGTAAAAATATGCCTGTAAAATTACCGATATTTTTAACAGTGTACGTATGTACTATATATGTGGCTTGTATGCTTCCTTCCTCTCCTGGTTCGGAGTGGTGTCGCTTGTTCTCTGGTTCCAGAAATCATATGTATATAAAGAAACCGTAAACCCCAGTAAGCCGCTACCAGGCAACGATCTCTTCACCGTGGTTCAGTTACTACACGTCTGCGAAATAAAAGGGTAAAAAACTTCCGCCTACTTGTTTAGCTTCATTGAGTGTCTTCTCGGGGACAACTGGTCGACTAGTTACGCTTGAGAGTACAGTTTGTGAGGTTGAGGAACGGTTTTATTCAATTATGTGAAAGTAGTACGGTCACTTTAGTTTAATATGAATTGAAAGGAATAATATGACCTCGTTTTTATGCCACAGAGCGTGCGCACACGTATTGAAAACGATCTTCCATAAAATCTGCTCCGGTTGAAACCTTTAAAAGTTGGTAGGAACGTAACACGGAAATTGTTGCAAACGTCACTGTTAAAACAAACTAAAAAATATTGTTTGCTGTATATTTTATGTATTAGCCTATCTGTTATAGATCGAGATCAAAGCACATCAACATTTAATGTGTGTGTGTGCGTGTGGGAGGGGGGGGGTGTTTGTGTACTTGAATGGAAGGTAACGATGTTCAGTCCTGATTCAATAACATATGGGTTGTTTTATCGTAATTCAAAAATATTAAACTTACTCAAATTCTGATTCAACTGAGTCTAGTGTTCATTATTTCCATTTAAAGAGTGACATTACGCATGGTTCCTTCTAAGAATGGACATAAAGTAAGGAACATTTGAGTTGAGTGAAAAGTATAGCAAAGGCATCAAAACTAAAGCAAAATTACAAGTTTATCTGATCTAAGTAAAACGTACCTGACGCTCAAGAAATTGGAAATATTCAGAAGTTTTCTTGTATTGTCCAGACTCGCTCAAGCAACTTTTCGGTTAACTTGAGCATTCTACTTTCTGCGTGTTTGTCTATGAATTAAAAAAAATGTGAAATGTTTACTTTTAAAGTATATAGTGCGCTGAAATTTTGTTGTCGTTGTCGAGAATCGGTCAATCCCACAGAGTACTTCTTAAACATTGTGTTTTCCTTTCAACAAAAAATAGTCAGTTCAAGTAACTTACCCGTTTCTCCGTCTTCGATACTTTGGCCTTGAGACTGTCATTTAAATAGCAACATTTAATAATTTTAATAAAATGTTGAACTTAGCTCAATTAACTTTGTAAAAAAGGTAATTCAAGTAACGCATTGACTTAATTTTGAACTGAACATTCCCGTAGCGGAAATGCTTAATAACATTAATTGTTTTTTCTTAATCACCTTTGATTTTTTGGACAGGTCCTCTGGATTCACAGTCCCGCTAGTGTAGTTAATAACCTTTTCAATAATCTGCATGGATGAGAAAAATGACAACCTTAAATTTAAATTAAAAATAATTTTACTATTCCCTGTAGAAAAACCCTTTCAGTTTTAAGTGTGCCGGCTATACAAACATTTGCGAACATTTAGGAGCAACTGTTGTCTTTTAAATTAAACAAGCATCCTACATATGTCAATAACAGTTTATGAGGCAGTAGATACTCGGTTAAGATTTTTAAAATAACAGGGTAGTCACAAGTATTACATAATATTTATATGAAAACAATATGTTTAACTATACTATGTCCTGCATTAAACATATTTGGTTTTACCGCTTGCAGCTTCTCTTGGTGTTCTTTTTCTTCATCTTTGATTTCGCTTCGTAAGTCTTTTGGAAGAAAATGATTAAAAGGCGGAATCATTCAATAAAAATCATTATCAAATAATTTCTTGAAAGTTCCACGTAGCAACACATCGTTATACCAAGCTCTTTATCACCACTAATCAATCATATCAGTATACAAAGTAAATAATTCCGCTAAGAGTCCAAAGTTTCCAGATAAAGTTGTTCACGTAGATACCACTGTTTAACCATTTGTTGAATAAACATGCAAATACATGCCCTCGAATGTGTAAACGTTAGATAGCCTTACGTTTTGATTCCTAGCATATACTTTGGAAGAAGATCCTGCTAAAATCGAAACGTTCAACCCTCTCGCTTATATAGCATATATACCTCCACAGCCTTCTGTGCAGACATTCCTTTTGGCTGTCTGACTGGCATATGTAGCAACATATCAAAGAAATACAATTTGAAAATAAGTTCCACACACAGCGCTAATTGCATTATTAATGACTTACCCAGAGCCATTCAGTAATACCGCTCTCGAAAAGTGTAAGCACAGTATCGTGATAGAAGGACAAATAATGATGATCTGGAAGATTTGTTGTCTGCAATAAATACATAGTGGGGAGTCATGGAATAGCAAATCTCAAATCCTCAGACTAGATGACATATATACTGGTCATCAACCAGTGATGCAAAACAAATATGACATTACGGATATTCACAAACCAAGATTAGAGGTGGATGCCAAATGCAAAGTGTGTTAATGTCTAATGCATATATCTCGATTTAACGGTATGCATAGGAACCGATTGCCATGTTTTATCAGGTTGTTTAATTTTTTTTATTCTGTTGGAGGTGAAACATAAGTTTACCGCTGACATAATCTACCTAAATTAGAAGAACGCAAACGATTACAATTGTGGCCATTAACCTACTTTGAGCTTGTGACCTTATAATGAAGTAGTTGATTGATGACAAAAAAGCGATACAACATTTTACTCCAAGTACATTACATGTAGTTGTAAGTTAAAACAAACATCATTGACATCTGCAGCTAAGAACATATCAGGACGCTGACACTTATCTATGGACGCTCCCGAATACCATGATACTTTCCAACCTACATTATCCGAAGTCGTCTTACCGAACTGAGGAATTCTTCAATTGTCTTATAAAGAGAACAATAATAAAGGTAACTGTATAGATTGATGTCGTTTTAACGGTGGCTCTTTTATTATCTTTATTGTACTATATTTGTAGTAAACGCATGCCGAATGTATATTATCTTAAATTATTTTCAGGGAGCTCCAATTATCTGTTTATGTTTAGCAGAAGTGCCCCGAAGTGTCTAGGAGTAAGCTACAGCGCTGCTACCGCTGGAACAAGGGTCATCGGATCTCTGATCGAAGAATGGATCCATCGTTAAATGTGCCAGGGCGGGGCAAGTTTCAGTAGGCACAGAGGTTAATCTCTCTGCAAGATGTTAATCGCTGGATTGTTTTGTATCTTCTAGATAATTTAGCTATGATTGGTTAGACAGGTTCTTTATACTGTTATCATTAGTATACGTGCTGTATGTACACAAAAAGAGAGCAGTATCATTTCATTGATACGACAGAGCAACTAATTAGTGCCCAAATTGTCACAAACGAAATTATATTCGGTGCTGTTAGGACATCACCGGTGAGATAGGTAAATTAAATTAAGAGCGACAAAGTTAATTTCCTACGTTAAATCCGTGAGACATCCCCTTGAAATGTTCTTATCCTTCCGATTAACTCCCCTTCCCAAACATCATAAACATACAGGAAGAGCGTTCCGGAGAGGGGCGTACAGTACTCTGGATTGCATTGATGGCCTATCCATTAACGCACTTAACTCAAACTCACATACGAAAATGGTACTCTACTTGTCGATCAGATTGAATAATTATCACTATTGTGTTGCTAACAACGTTTACCCAGTCGATATGTTAATCGAACCCAGGAGCTCAAAATACCTATCGCACTGCAGGTACAGTGCTCAACCGATGCGCCACGGCAGCTGTTGATATATAACGCTCGTGTATAATACATTAAGGCCCTAATGGAAGCAAGCGACCGTATGGGAGCGCGGCAAAAGCAATCTGCCGGCACCGGGGATCGCACTCAGGAGCTCAAAATACCTATCGCAATGGAGGTACAGTGCTCAACCTCTGCGCCACGGCAGCTGTTGATATATGACGCTCGTGTATAATACTGTAAGGCGATCGTAGGGTGGTGGTTGGGTGACTCCTTACAAGTAATTGTAAGACGAAAGAGATGGGTATTGTTGTGGCTTTTAACTTTTATAAATAAAGTGTACCCTTACGTAATATAACCATTATATTACAAAGTGCTTTTTAAGGGTTATCGGTACTTACTGTATCGCTTCCGTTGAAATCTAATTATATTATATTGCAGGTATGTTCTTGCTGTTTTGTGTAAAATAAAAAAAAAGTTTAATATGTAACTCTTATGTTACAGACGTTTTTGAGACTTACTTAGAGTAGCTTTTTCTTTGGTCATTGTTTAAGCAGTAAACGTATATAACGATTGTTGTCTAGGCCAGAGTTATTGTTCAAGCAGCAAACGCATGTACCAAGTCTATTATAGGCCAGAGTTATTGTTGAAACAGCAAAGTTAACATAAGTACCAAGTCTAGTCTTAACCAGTCGCCAACATGTTTGAAATGCGGCGACATATTGTGTTGTACTTTACGAAACCCTTACATTACACAAGAGCCTTTAGTCAGTAGCCTAGACTGTTATCAGTTTGGTTTATTGAAATTTAAATATTCGTTTTATGCGAATCTTTCTTTTCCCCCAGTTATATTAAGTTAATGTGAAAAGCCCTTTAATATTAAACGATCGAGTAGTCTAGAACAGGATTAATGTACCTAGGCTGGATTAGTTGACTCGTTAGGATTTTATGATATCAGGGTCAATGTACCTGGATTAGTTGACTCGTTAGGATTTCTATGATATTTTAACTGCGCTTATTGCTTTAATCCTTCTTGAAAATTGGAAAACGATATTTCTATTGTCCTATACGGAGGTGCGTTATTTCAAAGTAAATTCAATGTACGTTTCATTTTACAGAATTCTTGATGTGAATTGCTTTCTTTCCAAACTGAATCTTTCCGATACGGTCCGATTTTCCTTTTGCAATAAGAATGAAGTAACTCTCCTTCACCTTTTTCTTGTGAATGTTATTAGATAACCATTAACCTTTCAAAACAACTTGTTGTTTCCCTCTTTTCTAACTTTGAATGAATGGTAGCTATAGCTAGCTACGGTTTGTTTGATATAGTGTTTCGAAAGTAACCCTATCCAGTTATTGAGGTAAGGCTTACTTCTTGAAACTAATGAAAATCTGTTATTTCGTCAATGCAGAATGACACACTGCATGGTCAATGAGGTTTTACGGGATTACTATAATTACGAACGATTTTCTTATTAAGCATAATTGACTCAAACAAAAGTTGTAGACATGGCATTGATATACCGACTATCTTTGATCATAACTAAGTTTCTTGTTTTTGCAGAGGAAAAGTATTTTGTTGCAATTAATCTTTCATTGCTTTAAAATAAAAGATAATAAAGATGTGTATGCATTAATGTTTTATTGCAAATTGTTTTATTTAATTAAAAAAACAATGTTCATTTGGTAAAGGTGAATGTTCATATGCTGCTATAAAATGACTGTGATCTTCTTCTGCACTTTCAATCCGGTCAGATGGTAGTCGGCAAACATATGGACATACCAACAGCAATTCTGTGTTGCTGGTTCCGATGGTCCAGGTGATGGTCCAGGTGATGGTCCAGGTGATGGTCCAGGTGATGGTCCAGGTGACTCAACCTCAGAGTTGTCACTAATTCCAGAAAGTGTTTTCGAATGATGTTCAGTCTGAAATGTTATTGTCTTCACAGATATTAGCTGCTGCAATGTGAATAGCTGAAATCGGTAGTAGCATCTGCTGACAGTGAGCATGTCAAAATAATACGAGCGTATAGTCAGGATTAATAACAGTGGGATCGCCTATACCCCTACTAACGTCACTTGAATCGTGCCTCACTTTTCGTTGGAAAAAAATGAAACGTTTGTTTGGAAAACTGAGAATTCCTGTACGGAATGTCTGACAGGTGCGCAACCACGTATACGTCTGGGATGGGAGGGAGTGGGATGAGGACGTTGGGGGAGGGGGGGGGATTTAAAAAACAGAATATAATTGAAGGTGCTCAGTTACCATAATGGCAGAGATAATATTACAACAATTCCTTATGTACAGTGTACAATTTTTCTTTATATTTATATGCGGTACAAAGTAAACGACCAAACTTTCTTCAAAATTGCTTTAAAAGTGGCAAACTAAAGTACAGTCTTGTATCTTATGACCCGTAACAGCTGATATTTACAAACATTTACTGAACAGGAATCTATCCTTATACCACTCCCAGTTTCAAACAGATCTCGTTGAGAAAGGGATTCAAGTGTGCCTATATTATGTTACAAATACCACCCTGTAAATAAATTGCGGAATGTCTGCAGATGAAAAGATACATCGTTAGAATTTTCCCCACAATAAACGGAGCTTGACAGCCGAAGAAAATGTTCTTAGATACTACAGAATCAGTTACAGAATACTCATCACGTTAACGTGTCTACATGATTAAAGTAATTTCATGGAATAAAAGAATTTAAAGTAAGAGAAGTATATGTTTTAACAGCTTTAGCAAATAAAATAAGAAACAAATAATTAAATAAAGTAGAAGAGATTTCATTACATGATCATACACAGTAATATTGTTGGTAATTAAACGACCTGACACTTGTAAATATGACCACGCCTTATATTGTCCGCCAAAAAATGTGTTCTATTTGTTTGTAAAGAAGACATTTTTGAGGACAATATACAACAGGAATAGGAAGCCTTATAGGCAAGATTTTTCTGATGAGTTTACTTGTGTTTAGAAAAGTACAATTATTTTGTGATAGATTTGAAAGGGCAGCAGCAACACATTTCCTTTAGAATACAATTTATCAAGAACTACTGGTTGGTTCGCTGTAGTTAGTCCAAAAAGACGCCTTGAAGAAGTAACGTTTTCTCTTAGTACTTTGTCGTGGTAATTTGTTTCCACTGGTGTAGTTGTTGTCGATGTGTTTTTCTAAGCGTGTCATGCATGGTTGCAAAGGAAATTTCTGTCTGGTTGAGGTCGGGCAAAGTTCACTGCTGCCCTCGCTCAATGGTGTTTTAGGGGGTGGCCTTTTATATCAACCTTTCTTATTTTGTATATGTAAGTACTATGTGACGTGCATGCTCCATTCTTCTCCTGGTTCGGAGGAGTGTCGCTTGTGCTCTGGTTGCAGAAATCCTATGTATATAAAGGAGCCGTAAACCCCAGAAAAGCCGCTACCCAGCTACAATCTTTTCACCGTGGTTCAGTTACTACACGTCTGCGAAATAAAAGGGTAAAACACCTCCGCCTTCTTGTTTAGCTTCATTGAGTGTCTTCTCGGTAATGACTGGTCCACAAGCTACGCTTGAAAGTACAGTTTGTGAGGTTGAGGAACGGTTTTGTCCATTATGTAAATGTAGTACGGCCACTTAAGTTTAATCTGAATTGAAAGGAATCATTTGACGTCGTTTCTAAGCCATATAGAGCATGCGCACACGTATTGAAAATGATCTTCAATAACATCTGCTCCCGCTGAAACCTTTAAAAAGTTGGAAGGAACGGAACACGGAAATTTGTTGCAAACGTCACTGTAAAAACAAGATAATACTATTATTTGCTGCATATTTTATGTATTAGCCTATCTGTTATAGATCGAAATCAAAGCACAGAGGAAGTCACATAAACATTGAATGTGTGCGTGGTGGGGGGGGGGGGGGGGGTTGGTACTTGGATGGAAGGTAACGATGTTCAGTCCTGCTACAATTACACGTGGATTGTTTATCGTAATTCAAAAATATTACACTTACTCCAATTCTGATTGAAATGAGTCTAGTGTTCATTGTATCTATGTAAAGAGTGACATATCGCATGGTTCCTTCTAAGAATGGACATAAAATATTAAACATTTGAGTTGAGTGAAATGTATAGCACAGGCATCAAAACTAAAACCAAATTACAAGTTGATCTGATCTAAGTAAAACGTACCTGACTCTCAAGAGATTGGAAATATTCAGAACTGTTCTTGTATTGTCCAGACAAACTCAATCACTTTTTCGGTAAACTTGAGCATTCTACTTTCTGCGTGTTTGTCTGTAAATTAAACACATGTGAACTGTTTGCTTTTTAAAGTATATACTGCGCTGAAATTTTGTTTCGTTGTCGATAATTGGTCAATCTCACAGAGTACTCCTTTAACTTTTTCCTTTCAACAATAAATATTCATTTCAAGTAACTTACCCGTTTCTCCGTTTTCGAGACTCTGGTCTTGAAACTGTCATTTAAATAGCAAACATGAATAGGTTTAATAAAATGTTGAACTTAGCTTAATTAACTTTGCAAAGATAATTCAAGAAAATCTGAAGTATTTAAATGCAATAACATTGATTGTTTGTTTGTTAATCACCTTGGGTTTTCTTGATATTTCCTCCAGATTTATAAACTTGCCAGTGTAGTTAATAACCTCTTCAATATTCTGCATGGATGAGAAAGATTACAAAGATAAAGTAAATAATATAAGGTTGAAGCAGCCGGATATTTCATAAAAATCATTTTACTATTACCTGTAGCGTACCCCTTTCAGTATTAAGTTTGCCGATTTGCGAACATTTGGGAGCAACTGTGTCTTTTATATTGGACAAGCATCCTACAGATGTCAATAACAGTTTATGAAGCAAAAGATAATCGATGAAGATAAAAAAAAAATCAAACAAGGAACAAAGTCAAACGCATTCAAAAATATTACCGAGTTGACTTTATAGTTAAAGTGGATTTTCAAAACTTAGGTCATTGCTGTTTCCTTTATTTGTAGTCCCCCCCCCCCAAAAAAAAATAAATAAATAAAAGAAGCATGCTCTTGTGAAAGTGAAAGGTCAATGACTTTGGATAAAACAATAACTGATTTGCGAAGAAACTTAGGATAATAGAAGGATGAATTCTATGACACTTTCGTAACAAAGTATTGTTTTGAATTAAGTAAGTTTGATACTGCACACCAAAATGTATAACGTGCAACGATACTCATTGTCCTTGGTAAGCTGTCACGAGCTTCAATAAAAGGAAAACGTGTCAGCAGAAAAAAGTAAATAACCATTAAAATACATGGCACTAAAGACTCCACGTATCACTTCCGCAGTAGTCACAAGTAATATATAATATTTATATGAGAACAATATTTTCAATTGCAATATGTCCTGAATGAAACTTATTTGGTTTTACCTTTTGCAGCTTCTCTTGGTGTATTTTTTCTTCATCATTTGATTTCGCTTCGTAAGTCTATTGCAAGAAAATTATTAAGTGGCGGAATCATTCAATGAGATGCAGTATCAAATTATTTATTGTAAGTTCCACGTATCAACACATTGTTATATCATGTTCTTTATCACCACTTATCATATCAGTATACAAAATAAATAAACCCGCTAATACACCAAAGTTTACATATAAAATTGTTTACGTAGACACCACCGTTTAACTATTTGGTGAATAAACATGCAAACATATGCCCTTGAACGTGTAAACGTTAGAGAGCCTTATGTTTCGATCCTATAGCTTATCCTTTGAAGAAACCTGCTAAAATCGAAACGTCCGACCCTCTCGCTTATATAGACCTTTTACCTTCACAGCGACCTTTTACCTTCACAGCGTCTGTGTAGACATTCCTTTGACTGTCTGACTGGCATATGTAACAACATATCCAAGAAATAAAATTGTATAATAAGTGCCATACACAGCACTAATTGCATTATTAACGACTTACCCAGAACCATTCATTAAAACCGGTCTCGAAATGTTGGAGCACAATGTTGTGATACATGGACAAATAATGATGATCTGGAAGATTTCTTGTCTGCAATGAAATACAGAGTCGGGAAGTCATATAGTTGCAAAACTCATATCCTCAGACTAGATAATATATATAAACTGGTCACCAACCAGTGATACAAAACAAATTTGACATTACGGATATTCACAAACCAAGATTAGAGGTGGATTCCAGATGCAAAGTGTATCAATGTCTAATGCATATATCTCGATGTAACGGTATGCATCGGAACTGATTGCCAGTTTCATGAGGATGCTTAAATTATATTCTTCTTTTAGAGGCGAAACATAAGTTTACCACTGACTTAATCTACTTAAATTAGAAGAACACAAACTTTTTCAATTGTGGCCATTAGCCTACGTTGATTTTGTTACCTTATAATTAAGTAGTTGATTTATAACAAAAAAAGCGATACAACATTTTACTCCAAGTACATTACATGTACGTGTAACTTAAAAGAACAATCATTGACATCTAGCTCAGAAAATATCGGGAGCTGACAGTTATCCAATGGACGCTCCCGAATACAGTGATACTCTCTACCCTACTTTATCCGAAGTCGTCTTACCGAACTGAGGAAGTCTTTAAGTGTCTGTTAAAAGAGAACAATTGAAAGGTAAGCTCGCGCGGTCATGAATTCTATAAGTAATGTTACGAAAGAATCAGATGATTGCCGTCGTTTTATAATGGCTCTTTCATTATCTATATTCTGCTATATTGTAGTAAAACCTTGCCAAATGTATTTTATTGAAATTATTTTCAGGGAGAGAATGCCTCTTTCAGCTCGAACTATCTGTTTATGTTTAGCAACATTTCTCTGAATCTGTTTATGAGTAGGAGTACGATACAGCGCTGCTACTGCTGGATCAACGGTCATCGGATTTCTGATTGAAGAGTGGACCCATCGTTTAATCTGTCCGGGCGGGGCCGGTGTCAGTAGGCACAGAGGGTAATCTCTTTGGGATGTTAATTGCTGGAGTGTTTTGTATCTTCTAGATGATCTAACTATAATTGTTGGTGCAGGTTTCTTATATTGTTATCATTAGTATACGTGATGTATGCACACAACATCTCATTGGGTTAAAGGAGACAAAATGAAGCTAAAACGAGTAGTTTTTAGAGAAGTTTTAAAGAGCATTTGAAGGAGTTTTAGAGGAGTTTCGGTTTTAGCGAGTTTAGATTTTCTTTAGTGCAGTCCAAATACGTTTTAGTAGTTCCTAGTTATAAAATGTAGCTTACGATTTGATTTGATTTATTTTATTTCATGTATTATTTATCTCGATCGGTTTATTGTTTGCGGTTGTATTTACAAACATCACAAAGAAGAATACAACACAATAAGCTTTGATGCAGAGAAAAAAATTTACACAAAAAGTAAATATTCATATAGCATTGTACAATGATTAAAAGAACGTCTTAATTCCTCTTACGTGACAAGAGCCTTCCTCCGAGTAATGGTGTTTTCTGCTTTCAAATTAAGCCTAACTTTGTGCAGAAACTCATTAGCAGACTTGATTTGTTTTACTCAATAAAAAGTGCTTCATGTTGAAAATAAAAACTTATGGGAATGCTTCTGCTTAAGACAATAAGCAAAGTAAATATCTTGCTTGCTGAAAAAAAGTAATTCCTGTCAAACATATAACTTTCGATATCTAACAAGAAATGAGAAGTTATTCACAATTCTAGATGCGCCAAAGTTAATTTCCTACACGCGTCCTCTTATCTTTCCCATTAACTTCCCTTCTCAAACTGAAGAGAAGGAGGTGCCATGCAGGAAAAGCGATCCGGAGAGGGGAGTACAGTATTATGGGTTGCCTATACATTAATGAACAGAATGCCTTCACTCAACTCACATACGCAAATGGTACTCTACTTGTCGATCAGATTGAATAATTAAAATTGTGTTGAAAACATTAATTTCTAACAAAGTAAACTACATACCTTGCTGTTAGCCATTTCCATAACAATCGTCTATAAAATCAGAGGGAGAGGGAGTGTGTGTGGGAGAATCAAATACGTCGTGACATTGTTATAGATTTATAGATCTTAACCCGATACTCATTGCTGGTACAGTAACTACTGTTCATGTCCTGTAACACATGTTACAGTGTTACGAACACGAAGTAGTACTAACTGATGCACGGTTGTAGGACATGAACAGTAGTTGCAGTACCAACCATTTAGTGCGAGTTTAATAGTACGAGATCTTAAAATGAAGTCGTATCTAGTCGTTTTATGCCATAAGTAGTCTTTTGGATATACCCGAACATGGCCATTCTTCGTTCTCGGCAAGACGAATTGGCGTAACTTAAAGAGAGGTGTGGACTGGAATCAAAGCATACCTCCTTTACGTAATCGTTTAGACATTCTCATCTTCATAGACTCCTTGTCCAGTCGCGTAGTTCTTTGTCTTACATGGGAACAAGTAAACAGCTTTGCAGTTGTTGCAGTGCCACATGTAACACATGTCACAGTGTTACGAACACATAGTAGTAATTACGGATGCACTGTTCTGGGACATGAATAGTAGTTGCTGTACCAGCTATGAGTGTCGACTGAGATCGTATGAGTCACAAGTTATATCACTCGACGTTAAATTTATAATCAGCATTATGATATGATATGAGATTTTAAATGTAGGTAGCCTAAGTTGTTTTATTTCACATGCTTTTTGATCTCACACACACAAAAGGTAGTATGATAATCTAAATCATAATGAAAGATGAAGTCGCTTTCAGAATATCACAGATAATTCAGTGGTTCTCAAGAAAGGAAAAGTCATATAATATTTTTTAAAACGCGCTTTAAGATGAATTTCATCGGTTACCTCCTCCAAAGTATCTTTTTGCTGTAAGAAAGAAACAATTAAAAAACATGATGTCGACTGAAGTATTTCGTTACTCTTTGAAATCAAAAATATACCTAGAGTAAGTTCTAGAGAAGCCATATTACATTTGCCAAAATGTCGATCAAATTTTCAATAATTTCATGATTGCAATTCATTAATGGAATATCATTACAATATCCTACTAAGACGTTCTATATCAGTTCATATAAATTATGAATTAAGCTAATCTAGTCTGTCAATGTCATTTACAAGATATATGTGCATATTTGCCTTTATTTGCTTACGAACGACTTACCCCCTCTGAGAGTTGTTTCCATCCCTGAAAGACACATGTAAATAAGGAAACGACATGCTGTAAATTTCTTTCTTTGTAATATGATATTGCAAGCGGAAAAAATTGAGCAAATTTACAAACCGAGATTATTCGACCATTTAATATGCTAGTAAACTATATTTTGCTTTTAAGTGCCTCTCATATTGTATATAGATAAGCTGTGAAATAATTTAATGTAAGCAGTGTAAGCAGAATCTGCAAAGGCAAAGTGAGGTTAAACATATTAATATCTGTAGAAAAATCTGACATACAACTAGTAAATTTAGTAAGTGTTCAAACTTGTTATTTACATGTTGTAATATTGATTTAAAACAAACTAGCTACTAGGTGACCTACATAGAACATCATCTTGGTGAATTATGTGAAATGAACTTACACTAGTCTGTCTCAGGTGATGCTGATGGGAATGAAACGAAGAGAAGGTGTCAGAAGTATTGCAGATACGTCACTGTATTACTATACCTACCCTAAAAACCAAGATGTGCATCATCTAACTTATATTGTAGTCAGGTAAACCTGATCTGCTCAAAACCCAATCCAAAAAAACTTTACATATATGTGATTTAACATACCGGTACCCCACAAGTAGCTCTTTGTAAACAATCGCACCTAAGCACTTCGCCAAACTGCATCAGTTTGTAACATATTTATAGTAATTTAATATTTAGCATAGTTTGCCGTGGTAAATATTGGGGTATTCGGGTAGCCTTGAAGTTGAGCTATTGAAATGAAAGCAAATATCAACGAAACCAGAACTGATCTACTTGTGTTCTTGATTTTCTGGTACATGAGCCTCCCAATGACATTACCTCTTTTCATTATAAATAATACTCACCAGGACCAGGACATGTGATAGGTTCTGTAGAATTACAAATTAATAAAGACTATACGGTTCTTCCACTGAATAAATTTATGTGCACAGCTTCTTTTTACTTGCAACATGTCGAATTTAAACATTTGCTATTACTTACCGCTGAATGAAAATGACAAACATGCAATGTTATATTTCTAACTACTATCCCTGGGTTATGTCACCTCACAGGATACAGTTGAGAGCCGTTTCTTTAGGATTGCATTTGTCATGAGAAAATGGTATTTCTTTGGATATAATATCGAGTTTGGTTTATGGAATAACACGTAGCCTGGAAAGGTGAAGCATAATTTACGACATGTTGGAGCAAGCAGCCCGACGCCATTGTCAAGTCGTAGTTAAAATTATCACGCCCAATGATACAATAACATAATGCTTATTTTACCTTGCCCAAGTAACGGTAACTAGTGTTCATAGTCATTGTATCATTATCCTGTTTAGTGGCCAAATTTGCCGCTGCGCTACGAACGTACACATTGTTTTTGAGTATTTAGCAAGATTTAAGTTTAGTTTGCACACATACG
Organism: Apostichopus californicus; assembly: GCA_020650975.1. Taxonomy (NCBI): domain Eukaryota; kingdom Metazoa; phylum Echinodermata; class Holothuroidea; order Aspidochirotida; family Stichopodidae; genus Apostichopus; species Apostichopus californicus. Next base: position 14,410 of record JAIPMN010036165.1, read on the forward strand.
CTACCGTTGAGTATTGTAGAGATAATGCGTTTCATGACCATGCATTTAAAAATTTACTGCATGAGCATAAAGTAAGTAAATACAAAATATTTAGAAATGCAAACATCTCTCGTAATGAATACATTCTACTCAAACGATCAAATTATTAAATTTACTCTTTCTCTGTACTCACCAACCATTTCATATATATTCTCGATGGATAACTCAGCGCTATTAACTTTTCTTCTTGAAAGGTTGCCCATGAAACTATGTGTAAGAGACGATATGGCAAGACTATAAACTTATTAGTATATGATATAATGTGTCGTTAACTTTAAGTTGTAGCCGTGTTTTCCATTAAAATACTGAATATCATTCAATGCATACGTTGATTAAACGATAAACGGTCAAACGTCACAGTGATTGTTTTGGTTGAAGACAACCGATGTGAATGAAGAGTAAACGTTTGATTTAGCTTCAAGAATCTCGCAACGCATCATACGCAACAAGCCAATAATAATTTAAGAGCACTTTGAACATCGTGAACCAAATATTTACCAACACAGTTAAATATAATTAAAATGCACAGTTAGACTGTGTGTTATCGTTTACTGTGAATTTTGGTTGGGTTTCCAAATCTTCACAAGGGTTGTTTATTTTTTACTGTTCTCCATTGAAATAAAGGAAAAGTTTCTGATATCTATTTCATGAGATCTTAGGAATAGTCCAGAAAAACTGAATCCAAAGTGGAAGCAAATCCTGAATCCTACTTCAAGCTCTAATCTTCAGTTGACATGATATTGCATAACCTTTTTATTACGAAACGTTTGGAACCTAGTGCAAGTTAG
>JAIPMN010036172.1:0-17751 GCA_020650975.1 Apostichopus californicus
CCGGTCTAGTTGGTCATAAGAACCTACGCTAGTCTTTCTTACTATTAAAAGTACACTCAATTCACCTAAAAGGTGCAATTATGTTTCACCATGGGGAGCATGCTATAAGTTCATGTTCTTCGGGCCCTCCCATTAAAATAATTCAGGTTCTTGGCTACTTCGTTACGTCAGATAGTGTAAAACCGCCTACACCCCATTTCATTATATCATCTCATTTCATTACTTGTGTATCTGATCTTCGTTACCAAAAGGAATATATTTCATTATTGCGATAGTCCCTTATAGTTCATACCTTTATTTTTTATTCATCTTTTACAGTACCACCTACCCTCCAACCCCCCCCCCCCCATAATAAGGGTCGCAGCAATGACCACTGCTTGGTTTTAATTTTTTTTTTAATTTTTAATTTATTTCCTATTGTGTGTTCCATGTTCGCTGTATACATTTAGTATGTATTTCTCAGAAAACATTTTTCATTTTCAAAACGGTTTACGATGCCCAAACTACAATTTTCATGGGGCTTCATGTGCTATTGACTCATTAATCGAGATTTATTATTTTGGAATTTTTAAGTTTTGTAGAGACTATCAGCTACCCCACAGGGGCCCATTAATTAGGTTGTTAGATCGCCTGTCTCAACAGAGAGATAAGTTAGGGAAGCCAAACTGTTCTTGGCGTGAACCTGTGTGGGACTTTCTCACTCAAGACAGACCACTGGCTTTTGCTCCAAAAGGAAGGGGGGACGCTGAATTGTTAGTTGGTTTGCAGAAAATGTGTGATGACGGAGGAAGTGAATTCAGCATCACATGTAACTGTGTTTCCCAATGTTCATCATGCTGCACTACAAAAAGCAGTTTTATATCTGCAAACAAATTGCGCTGTGACACAAACTGCCATCACAAAGTGTAATGGCTTAATTGACCAAGTTATAGAAAAACAAGTTGGCGTTTACATTAATTCTAAATTACCTGTTTGTTGCACAAAGAAGAGTACTGTTTTGAGTGGAGATATAGCTCTGCCAAATGTGTTAGTGTTTGAGTTGGGAACTCATAACTCTAAAAACTATCAAAACCCTCCTCTGCACATTAATGAATATGTCAATGTATTTAAGTGTGGTTATTACTTGACTGCAGCGGTTCTGGTTGAACCAAACCATTTTTCAACAGTGGTGAAGCACAACAATATGTTTGCCCATTTAGATGGTTTGCATGATAAACCGATTCTGTATAATTGCTTTGGTGGAGCAGTTAGTAATTCTAATTTACAGTTTGGAGACAGCTACACTACATCTATCCAAAACTAAGGGATTCACATTCTTGTGTACAGAAAATGTGACACTGTACAGACATATATCCCCATTGACATGGCTGAAATATCCAAAATTAAAGACTGTAGAAATCAAATATTCCCTACAGTAGACCTGACAATTAACAATGAGCAAACTAGAAGTGTTTGTAACAAGAACCCCTCTGACAGTCTCACTGATAATGCTCATACAGAGTTAAATGGTTGCACAAACACCAGTCCTAAAGCGCATTTACCAGACAGTAATTGTGTAAGAGTCACACCCAAAAGGAAAGGGAAAAAGCTGTCAAAAAGCTCCTTTAGTAAATCTCCTCGTTTTGAAAACCAGTTTGAGGTTGTAGTAGATGAAAGTCAATTTACAGAGGATAATAATGCAAATGATAGTTGCATTGATAATGGTCATGGAGCTCCTGTGAATCCCAAAATGTCCTCACCTAAAACAAAAACTCCTAAGACAAAATGTTATGTGACAAATAGTACATGCAGTAGTGTTATTCATGAAGCTGCTGTACAGCAAGGTTGTGGAACACCTACGATGAATAAGAAAACTAACAAAGGTTCTTTCACTCCAAAGAATATGAGTGAAACACTCTTTTCAAAGGGAAATTCTGATAATATACAAGCATCCACTCTAACAATCGCTTTTCAGAAAGGTATATTTGCACTGTAAAGATATATTTAATGTTCTTGGTATGTCTAAGCATGTTAAAAAGGAAGGATACAGTTTCATTGATATAAGATTAAAAGCTGAGTTGTCTGACCCACTTGCATGTTTCCTTATGAAAGGAAGAGTAAGGACTCATATTAACTTTGATGCGTTACTAATTCTCACTAAAGAAAAGAGGGAAGGAAGGTGGAATGTAGACTGTGATTGTCTTATGAAAGAAATTGGTAGTATGCTTAAGACCCAGATGTATCATAAAGTTCAATCTGAAAAGCAGTCTGACAGTGTGCAATCCTTATGTAGCAGTCCAAGGAAAACATGCAAGAAAAAGTTAATGTATCCAGAGATAAAAAATTTCAGGCATTGTTGAAGTACTGTCACAAACACGTCTTTAATCTGGATAAAGTCAAAATGCTGAAAAGCCTATCATATGTTATAACTAACAAGAAGAGGCACCTCAGAAGATTTACTGGTCATCTTAGCAAAAGTGACATATTATTTGTGCTGGCTAGGGTGAACTCCTCTCAGAAATATTACAAGAACTTCCTTCATGAAATAAAAAATGAGGCTCGGTTGACTTCAGATGATGTCATTCATCTGGAAGAGAATTATAGTGGAAGGCGTTTATTCGATAAATTGCGAAAGATACTTCCTGGCAAGCTACCCAGTTCTAGAAAGGAACAACTTCGTAAGAAAGAGTACTGGAAAGAGTTCAAAACTATCCTTCAACCTTCCCGAACTGCAACTGGTTGGAAGATTATGCCACAAAGGCTGATAGAAGTTCTTTCCTTTAAGTATTATTGGGTTTTAGGTGACAAATATTGGAAGGTGTATGGAGATGGGAGAGAATTTGGTGGGAGACAAAGTGCGTTCCTTTCTTTAAGCCTTCTAAACAATGAACTGGCATTACATAATTTCTCATATCAAAGTCCAAAAGAAATATTTCCTCTGACTATTTTCTATGAGAGTGACTCTAGAAATAACTTAGAAGAAAACATTGGAAAACCTGACGTGGTTAGACAAGTTTGTCAGTACTAAGACAAAGGATGGTGATTTTTTCTTCTTGACTGGTGATGAGATGTTTTTAAGGCTATATTAGATGGCAAAAGGGAACTTTCCCCAACTTCATACACTGGCTGGAACATCTATAGTAAGTGTCCGAAAGATCAGATGGGGGAAGTTGATAGTTCAAATGGAAGGAGAACGGGGCTTGTTCCTAAAATTGATCGTAATCATCCGACTTCTCTGCTTCCGTCCATCCCCTTATCTCACACTGTATTTTGCATCCTCCATGGGCTGGCAAGAGTAGTTGAAAAGTTTTTAACACTGCTTATTACAGATATCTTGCTAGAGTGTAATTGTATTAATGCAAGTGGTAGGGATGGAGTTGCATATAAGGAAGAAAAGATTGGTAATTTAGAAAGGAATATAATTAAGCGTGGGGTAAGGCAAGGAAGATTTCATATTCCATTTGATTGTTCAGGTAGGCTGCAGCCTATTAAATTGAACTAGGATCATGCATGGACAATCATTTCGCCTGCACCACCTGGCAAATTAGAAGAGTTCCCAAATGTTCTTAATGATGTTTGTTCACAAAGTATCATTCAATTAAAAATACCACTAAAACTTGTAAATGATTTGAATCTTCAGCAACAGTACAGTGAATTTGAATTGATCAAGAAATGTGGAATCATTTGTATAAAATGATTCGAATCATAAAACAGGATAATTCTCCAGAACTTATCCATGATTGTGAATAGGATCCTCAGATCCAAAAGATTACAGTTAGGGTAACAGTGAAAAAGATATTGAGGAGTATAACTGTAATGCTGAATGTTTCTACCACTTATTTGTTGCAAAGTACACTGCAAAAAGGCTTACACCTTATATGATAAAATTTATTGATTATGGTGGTTATTTTATGTAGCACCTTCCATTTTCTGTGGGTAGATTTCAGTCTGAAGGTGGTGAGCATACTAATTACGTTCATAATACATACTATTTTCAACACACTACAAGACATGGTGGATCAAATTCTGTTGATCCAATACTGTCAATATTTTGTAATATGTGGAAGAGACTCAGTTATGAAATTTTGGAGGGGAATGGTAGTGTGGAGAGTGAGAAAGCTGCATGTGCATTTAAAACATACATTAAGCAAGACAAGGCAGCTTATATTTTACAACGTAACTATTAAAGCGAGCTAAATGCTGTGGGAGTCAGGTGAACAGTAATACAGAGGGAAAAATATTTGCTGGTCATACTTTCATCCTATGTGGATCTATTCCTAAACTGAATGGCAAGTCGTATAAGCATGCAGAAATGGCTTAGCTTCTCGAGGAAAATGGGGGTTGTGTTGAAGCAAGTCTTCCATCAGGTTTTAAAAGATCTACGAAACAGTACACAGTGCTGGCAAACAAAAGTTTAACATCTAAGAGCAAGGTCCCAGCATGTATTCCAAAGGCAATCAGATCATCTTTCCCTATTCTTGACTTCCAATATGTAAATGACTGCATACAAAGTGGTAAACTGCTTACACCTTCAGCCTATATACTTATATTTGACACACTGCAGTCAAAAGTTAACAAAAATATCTCATTAGAGGATGTACACTTTGGGAAGAAGAAAATGATAAGTTTCCTCAAGCAGAAGGCCAAGAGAAAGTTAATAATGAAAAATGATAAAAAGAGAGGCAAAGGAAATCCAGGCCTCTACTATGTATGGAAATTAATGAGGGAAAAGTGCCAGCATAAACAGTTAACATTTGAAGAAAGTAAAAAACACTTTAAGCTTTTTTAAGCAGTTCAGAGCCTTGTCTCCTCGTAAGAAGCTTCATAACGAACTTGAATGGCGACAATCCAGTTTACAAAGGTCTCCTTCTCCTCGAAAGAGAAGACCGTTTTATTGTAACTATGTAAGATAGTTTTTTTCTTCAAAATCCCCTATTTACTTACTGATTACCGTAATATATAAGCACAAATTTCAGCGCATTTAAAATATTTTATTTATGTTTTACCTCAGTTTTTAAACTGTTTGTTTACAAACTGGTTGAGTTTTACATCTGTCCAAAAAAGGCACTTATGTGAATTTGCATCATTTTATGATTTTTTGTTATTACTATTATTTTTTGGGGTGGGGGAGCAGGTGGGGAGCGGGGTGTAGTGCTCTCTTCTGAACTTGTAGGCTACAATTTGCGATATAGTGTGTTTGAGTCTAAACGTATTTCTGTTGTAAGTTATAAGGTTTTCAGTTCCAATAAAAGACTAACAACAATTTATAACATGATGACTCTTGTTTTCTGTTTTGTACTTCTTTGTGGTTCAATCCCAGCTTTTCATTCCCTGCAAAAATACATCAATGTAGCAACTTTTCCCTCATCCTAAATCTGTGTTATTATTTATATATTATATAGAAACATAGTTCCAAGATAGTTGAGGTCTTGACATGTACATAGGCGAGTTTTAAATGCAAGTCTTCCACTCAACACAGTACATGTTAAGAAGTCAATATCATTTCAGCTATACACACTCTATACTGTCTTGATTGCTCATTGAAGTGCATATAATCCCTTTTGCCCTGTGAAACTGGTTTAATTAAATTAGTTCGCATAAGCGATCTTGTGGTCATTCTTATCCTGCTCATCTTACAAAACCTGCTCAACCATGTGTAATATAGCCAGATAAGCAGCCACTATGCAACAATTCAAGTGGAAATTTTGCCCCTTCGGTGTAAGGGGACTGTTACCCTAATGAATGATTTCATTCACGAAGCTAACAGCTCTTTTGGAAATGAGGATGTACCTTCTCAGCCATCAGAACTTGAATGTCATAAATTAATCACCATGGAGTATAATCCATGTGTAATCCATCCTTTTATCACCATGCATGTACTGCCCACCTACAGTACATGTATTAATCTGTAACTGTGTTTAAAAGACAGGAACTTTTCATAGATGGGTTAACAGACCCAACGCTGCAAGGGGTCTGAGCACTGTACCTGCTCTCCTACCTGTTTATCCCCTATATTACCAATTCCATTTGTGAGGTTTATTATAACATTATTTTGATAACAAGAACATTTATTTCTTTTCTTAATAATCTGCCATCAAGTATTCATCCACATGTTGCATTGACCAATCAGAGATCTAGATTAAGCAGATTCAAACAAATGAACACTTTTAAAATACTTCCCCATAGTGACGAAATTGTTACTAATAAGCATTTTTAGGTAACTTTTAAGTACTATAAATGGTAGTGAAGATTTGTTTTCATTTGAGGAAGGCTCTATAATGAAAAAGTTTATTCAGTTGTCTGGACAAACCTCAAATACCTCACAGGCAGTTGAGGTTAAAACAGAAACTGAAAATATCATAATTGATGATCATTGTGAATAATAAATGTTTACGTACCTCATTCGCCTTTTCACGGTTCTTACGGAAACACCTAACAGCTCTGACATTCTTGGTATCTTAAAACCACAGTGAAGAAGAAATGCGAGCTGTTCTTTACTCACACAATAGCGAGGTGCTCCTCTTGTAGAAATGGTCCTTTGGCTCTGTAACCAGTTTGAACTGTATAAAATATAGGGTTTTTTCTTAAGTTGCATTTTCAAATCCAATACTGAACTGCAGTACTATACTAGAAGTAGGTTTCAGGTTCAATTTGAAATTAAAAAAATTTTATACGCAAGAAATTTCTGAACAAGTTCAAACATATACATCATAACATATCAAGTATTTGGACTGCATGAATATTGAACTGTCAACAAGGTACTGATTAAAGCAAACTGAAATTTGCCACTTTCTTTATTGTACACTATATTAATCATTTATCAAAATGTAGGTTCATTTTTAGTTTGTGTGTTAGCAGAATTTTCGCACACCAACATATATATGACTTTGTAATCTACATCAGAATGGTTGTATGGTGTGCATCTTAAAAGACTTTCTTAATTTTCCCACCTGAGTACAATGTAGGTCACAAGCTCTCCATATTTCCACCCTTAAATACTATAGAATTTAGACTAGCCTCAAAATGACAGGATGCATTCCTGCTTCCTAGATTATCAGTATAAACCAAATTTTAGTTATTAAACTTAATAATTTAATTAAAATGTTTAATGAAATACATACCAAGCCTTTCATTATTCCCCTTTCTGAATTCCTCCAGAATTCCTCCAATTAGTCCTTGGAGATTCCTGTAGGAAATATTACTGAGAACAGTTCCATTGGCACGATGCAAATTCCTCTCTAACAATTCAAGTCTACAGAAAGGAAAAACATAAAATATTAATTGCATTTGAATATCTTACACTTTAACATGTAGAGTTGTTCAATGTATTCATGGGGGAGGGGGTGGGTGTTTAAATATAGCCATATGATATTAGTACAGGTTAGATGCAGCACAATTATGTAGTAGTATGCATACAGTATTACTGTATCTTGGACATCCAATCAATTTGCATGCATGCCACTAAAAGAGAGTGTATAGGTCCTATATCATCTCACTGTGCACAGTAACATGACATACAATATCTTACTTAGTAGCATGCAAAAGGTAAATTTATATGTGTTTAATAAACACATAAGAGATAGGGGGACGTGTCAATATATAAATGAAAAATTTAGGGTAGTAGTTTGGTTCCTACGCGGATATGGTTTGGAGACTTCAATACAACTTTCAAATAAAATACTGAAGCCCATGGAATGGCCTGCTGTTTTTACATTGCAATAGAAACTGATACAAAATGAGGTTGCTATTTTTCTTAGGTACCTGTACGTCAAGCTTAAACTTAAAGATGGTCTGCCATCTTTCGAAATGGAGTTGACTCAGTTGAGTCATTATCGACTATCATGGAATATACCATAACATTGACAGTGCTATCTCTGGCAAATGCAAATGAAACATTACCAAGCAAGGCCTCAACTGTACGCAGGCCACTGGTACAGTACGGATAATACCATGGTATATAGCCTACGCCTGAGTCAACAATGACTGCAGGCTAGTATGGTTTTTGATACGTAGCATAGTCTACAGTAGTTCATCGATGTTCAAAGTCTGGCGTAGGCTAACCTTTTCTCTGTATATTGGCCTACCTTCTCAGTGACCAGTCATTACCAAAGATGTTTGCCTAATGATATGCCTAGAGAGCACAATATAAGCCCAAATAGGGCCTAGCCCGTATTGCTATTAGATGCCATGCCTTACCTTGTAATGCAGTAGTTCCATGTTGCATTAGGAACACTGTCCGATGCAGTGAAACGAATACAATCGTACACCACTCGAAGTGAACGGGTAACAAATAATGGGCCACTTCTGTTTCTTTCTAGTCGCTCTCTGATAGTATGATATGTATATGTCTGGAAGCCATTGAACGATATTGTCGTATACTAAAGTATAATTAAGTCTATGCTTGAAGTTTATGACAAGTTTGATATAACACGAATGTTGGTTGCGCTACTGCATGTTGCCTCTACTACGCGTAACCGAAGTTCTACTACGCGTAACCGAAGTTCTACTACGCGTAAGACCCATACGTTATGACCCCGACGGCTTGCCATATACGTACGTAATCACTGCGATGACTTATCGCATTGATCTCGTGGTCGAACCACTATCGAATTTAATCGTCGATCAGCAAAGTGATCCGTCAACGTCCATCGACAAAACGTCTTCCAGGACAATTCTAGAGGAATTATTCGGTTCAAATCCCATCCTCGTCGCCAGTGTAACATATTTGGTGGTCGTTAATGGAATAAAACACAAGGCATAGTTCTCTGTTTAACGTAACAACTGGAAGAGTCTTTTATTAAGACTTGCAACAAACAGATACAATATGGAACGCCAATAAGGACAAATATATTACAACTTGCGCGGTGAATTGGGTTCCTTGAACTGTCAGAATTTCATTGGGAAACCCTAATCTCGAAAATATTTTGAGTAGTTGTTCCGCCACGCTTTCTGACTCTATTGTTTTCATTTGGGACTGCTTCTGGATAACGTGTCGCATAGTCCACGACAACTAGAATGTATCTGTGGCCACGTTCTGAAGCGGGATAAATTGGACCTACAATATCGGCTGCGATTCTTTGAAAAGGTACTTCAATGATAGGAGTTACACCTAATGGGACTCTAGTAACTCTTCCTTTAGGCATTGTAGGCTGACAGATATCGCAAGACTGACAAAATGTTTTCACATCGGATTGTAATCCAGGCCAAAAGAAACTTGACATGATACGGTCTGCAGTATTTTGCGACCCTAAATGTCCAGCTAAAGTTGACTCGTGAGCAATGCTGATCACATGTCTAAATTTAGAAGGCACAACAACTTGGGAAGTTACATTACCCGTGGCTCCTGCCTTTCGGATTCCTCAGACGCCCCCAAATATGACCCAAATGCCCATTATCGTAGCATTGACCCAGATTAAATATGCAAGGTACCACTCAAAACTGGTTTGGAACGCTCGGGTTAATCTTACAGACTATGGAAATCATCATGCCAGACAAATTTTCTGCTACAAAGGGGCCAACAGACACACTAAAAAAGCCCCCTTAAATGGGCTATGATCAATCATAGTTGGTACCACACAAAACCAATATCAAATGAAAAGGTACTTTCCACAGAGTAAAGAAGCTGCCAATGCAAGACAGATTTTCTTCTGCATGGGTCCCACCAGATAGAAAGAATAGGTGGCCCTATATATGGGTCTAAAGAATTTGATATTGATGCAGACTATATATGTGACTTATAATCATGAGCTGATAAATTGGTTTAAGAAAAAACAAACATATAGTACACTAGTAATATAAAAATGGTGACTATATATATCCAAATTCTACTCAAGATGATTATATGACTGGATTTTAAGCAACAGCTAAAAAGGTTACCATTGTAATTAGCAAACAGTTTGCCTGTTTCGCCCAAAACACAACTTACAGAGAATCTGCTGTAGGCTACTTCCTCCTTTCACAAGATTAATCTCACTATCTGTATGTTAATCCCTCTCCTTATGTTCCCCTTATCTATATTCAAACCACAATGGAGTTAATGTACACAAGACCAGTGTTTTATCTTATTTAGCTATTCACTGCTCTAAGCAAAATAAAGATAACCCTTTCACCTAAGTCTCTAAATATTTTGGAATTTGCTGGTCTGGGCAAGAATTACAGTTCCCCACATTATAAATCTAACACTCTGAGGAAGAGTTGCTTAACTCTTGCTTGGTATCTGTAATGTACATGACTTGTATATCTACTGGATGAAAGATTGGGCAAAGTAACTGATTTCCGATATGGAGGTGGATGAAATTCCGGAGATTCACCATGCGGGATCATCTGACGAGGTAGGCATACATGTAAATCATTTTGCAATGTTTTACTAACTTAGGCATTTACTCACTTTCCTATTCAACAATCAACGTTAACAAATGATTCTTGCAATTTGGCTACGTACCAATAGGTCTAATCAAGTAAAGACTCATGAATGATAAAGTATAACAAGCGTCATTTGTTTAATTATGTTTTCGATACTATATAATTTCACCTAAAGATGTTACATTGTTTAGCACCTACAAGAGTCTAAGGGCATCGTTCACAGAGAAGAAATGCTGTTGCTAATAATAAAAGGATGCATTGGCAATGACTGATGATACTTTCTTCCATTCAAATTCGAAATTCAAAAATAAAAACTGATTGACAGGATATATTTGCTCTATCGACTAATATTCCACATTTCCTGTGTTTCTTAGATGTAAAAGTTTCTTTTATACGACAGTTACAACAGTGTAATTGGTGTGCTCTCCGACATCAAGACTGCAATGTCCTTTAAAAAATCATTGCATGCTGGAAATGAATTACAAGCCAGAGATATCCCAACTGAATAATTCAATGAAAAACATCCCATCCCTGCGTATTAAGTCATTGCTTACCCATCAATCTATTTACAGGAAAACTTGATGGCTAAAGTAAAGAAGACGGACTGTGCTCTCCTTCCAACCGAGTGCAAAAACTGTACGCAACAAGTTGCAACGAGCCCACTACGTTAGCATCGTATGGGCACATGCTGACACACCAAGTCCAGGACATGGCTTGGATCCACATAACTACGAATGGAAGAGCAAGAATGGGTGCTACAGCCCTGACTGGTTTGAGGGACCGGCTCTCCCAGATCATCTATTCCAAGAGGGGGAATTGAGCGAAGATCTTCAAAGTAGCCGACCAGACGTGGCTTCCGAGTTTGCATCAAGTTCATGGGAATACTTAATTTTCGCTTCTCGGCCTTTTGGCTAAGATCATGTGTAGTATCTGTTCCCTTTCGAGGGGAATGGTGATGCACACCCGACGATGATCACACAGTCACAGTCCCGATGCAAGGGGACTGGGGCTGAGAGCGGATCAGTCGTTTGGTAGTTTGGTTTTCGTGCCCAGGTTCTTTCCTGGGTGAATTTTTCTTAAAAAAGTATACTTAATTTTCATAAACTTACTAATTATTCTTTTGAGATCTGTCTGAATGGCAAATGCAGTGTCTTATTACAATGCACAAACTCCAGTGTTTAATCACTGTCAAGAGACATGAATTCTCAGTTCTTATACTTCGTAGCAATACCTAACATGTGTCATGTTCAGAGTAATCAAATAGTGATCTTTTGTTACTATCTTTGCCAATTATGATTTTAGTACATTTTAAACTAGGAAGATGACTTTCTTGAAAGGTAAAAGATTCCTTCATAGATGAAAACAAAAACCCTCATCTAGCATTCATATTTCTGAAAAATGGATGCCACATCTATTTCTTGGACTTGTTACAAGCTATTCGAATTGAATTAGTGTAATGATGAAAGTTCTAAATGACCAAGATGGAGTAATAAAGGCCAATTACTCATTTTATATTTTGTATCAAGGAATGGAGTCATACGTGGTGATATCAGTGTCTGTTTGTTCAATCTTATCATTTTAAGACCTTTAAAGAGTGTACCTAGCATAAAGGTACATATACATTTCTATGCTTCAATTATGTATCTTTAAAAAACCATATTGGGCAGTTTCAACCAAAACCTTTATCGTTAAGTACACGTTAAAAAGCATTTTCACCATTGTTTGATTTTTGTTTCTTTGTCTGAGCTTAAAAAACAAAACAATCTCTTTTGTCCGACTATGTATGTCTTAAGATGACACTTAAGCGTTCTTTCTCAAGATTTTAAACTTTGTAGATTTACAATGCTAACGTAAACACAGTGTGTTAAGATACAAAATGATTTTGGGTTTCTTATTTGCAATACATAAACTGATTTTAATCTGCTCCAGTGTTTCCAGCGAAACAAAGTAACTGCCAAGTTAAACACTGCTCACGATACAAAGTACTGACTGGAAAAAAGGAAAAAGAATGGATTTGAGAATGCAATATAACTGTCAGGATCTCCCTCAAAGACTGAGTTCGCGTCATTTTAGTTTTGCTCAATAAAATGTTCAGTAATTCATACACCTACTAGTATACTAATCTCATTATTCCTTTGGCCTATGCAGCGGAATAAATCAGAATGTTCTTGATTGTTATAGATTGGTTTCTTGTGGTATCTTAACTATTTAAACTGCATCAATTTGTTTACATGTGGTGGGCCCTTTGCAGAAGAAAATTGCAATTTGCAAAAGAAAATTGTGGTTTGGAGTTGGCTTTTTGGGGCTGGTTTGTAGAGCGTTGTTGTTTTGGTTTTGTTGGCCTTTTGGTCCGTGTCCTTTTCACGTTACGTTGAACGCTGCATTGTTAACATTTGTGGGTTGGTGAAAGGTTTCTGTTTGTGGGTTTTCGGTTGGGTTTTGGTGGTTGTTTAACAGACTGGGATTGTTTTGGTTTTGTTGACCTTTGGTCCGTGTCCGTTTTCTTTGCACGTAAAAAGCACGCGATGCTTGTAAACAAGGTATCTTAAGAAGAGAAGCTAGGACCAATCTCATGTTTCGTGACTAGGTGCACCGCATTGAGTAGTAGACTTTTTTTTGGTGGTGGTGATAGTGGTCAAGTGTCATTTGGGCTCACTAGAGGTCAAAATTTGAAAACCTTGTAAACACGATATCTCAAGAAGAAAAACTTGGACCAATCTCGTTTTGTGTGGAGGAGTACCACGTTCAGTAGAGGAAGCATATTGTTTTTTGTGGAGGACAAATGTCATTTGGGGTCACTAGAGGTCAAAATTTCAATACCTTGTAAACACGATATCTCAAGAAGGGAAACTTGGATCACTCGTTTTTTGGGGAAATGACCAGGCGCCATTTACGAAACTTTACTTTTGCCTAGTTAGACTTTTAACTAAGACCAATGTCGAGGGAATGTTGCGCGGAAAGATAGGTACCCATTCACAGGCGCTGCCAATTGAGCTGTTCGCCTCATATGTTCTCGGTATCCTTTCTGCAGGTGTGAGTTTACATGAATTATTTAATGTTAAATACCAAAACTTCAACCAGTTGTATTAAAAAACACCACTATTGATGTTATTAAGTCTTGGTTGATGATCGTTAAGGCAAAAGATGGGATTATACAAGATTAAAAATACGTTACCACTCGTGCAATGATGTCACAGAATATTACGTATAATATTGTATGTTAGGTCAGCGAGTAGCACAATTGTCGTTAAATGCGTCAACTAAGGTTCGTATGCTGCGGGACTTGTGATCTGTTGTAATATAAACAGTCAATTAGGCTTTGTACTTCAAGTAGGGTAATTAGTGTATTTAATCAAATGTTGATCACGTAAAGGTACGGCAGTAAATTTGTACTATAAAGCTGGGCTCACTGTTTCTTTACTGTATAGCATAGGCACATACCTATCTTGTAATAAGTCACAGCGTGGGTATTGTTCTTTAACATACTTCAAGGGCGCCACCGTCACATAATTAAGGGATTCCCCTAGATCATTATTCAATGATCTATGTTGCAGTGTTAATTGTGTTTTACACTGGAAATAAGTTAAATTACTGCCAGTTGATCAAATAGTAAATGTTGCTTGCTATATCTGCCAAGTGAGCTATTCGCCTCATATGTTCTCGGTCTCCTTTCTGCAGCCCTAAAGATAACCACCCTGGTAGCAGCCCTGACCCATGGGACCCGGGGGTTACACAAATTTATTGTGTAAAACGGTCTTAGTGGTGGTCTCTTCCACCAGTTTAAGCATTACTGGGCTCACTGTTTCTTTACTGTATAGCATAGGCACATACCTATCATGTAATAAGTCACAGCGTGGGTATTGTTCTTTAACATACTTCAAGGGCGCCACCGTCAGCTGTAAAGTTGGACTTACGTCACGTATATGATTATGGTGGTAACTCCAAGAAACCTGGCTAGCCCTATGAGCAAGTTTATGTAGTTTAGTCCAGCAACGCTGGGAACAAATTTAGCTTCGTTAACACAACAACGTTCAGAATACCAGTCAGAATACCAATACACTTAATGTAACAGCCACATATGGCGTAATTGTGAGTACTCCCCTCTATTTTACTGTGAGTTTAATGTTTTTATGGGTTTTGGGAACTTCAACCTCTGTTGAAAAGCACTACGCCTAGTGTAATTAGTGATACAGTAACATCAACTATTATTATCATTTCAATCCTGCTCTTCTCAGGGTAGATTTTCAATGTAAACGATTACCTGTTAACTTCCATGCATGTTCATGAAGATTTGATCCTCTAATTTAAGGAGTTTGAAGAGGGGTAAGTTGACTATTCATTGCAATGCTTTTGTATTGGGAATCATTGTACAGGAGTATTCACATGAAGGATACAGCATTTCTTGGATAGGCTCATCATGTACGTACACGTAGTACTGTACTTTTATTCTGATGTTTGTTTGATGGATTTCATGAAGAGGCAATGGGCAAATGTTATTCTTGCTGCTAATTACCAAAAGAAAAGTGATTCAGCTGATGTGGTTTTCGCCAATTAGGCCATTTAGCTATATGAGTTATATCTAGGCTATTGCAAGTAGAATGACCAATTGATACAGCTTTGGTTCAAATTATCGTTATAGTTATTAATATTACAGTAAGAATGGACTATAATTGAAACAAGCAACTTGGTAACCTATACAATTAAGGGAGTGAGACCTCTCATAACCCTAAGGCTTTGGGACTTTCCTTATGAAAGTTATTATGAACTTAAAGGCAGATATGCATTATTATTCCTCTGCGAGGCGGGACTTCAGTTGTTTTCCGCACACGTTACTTTCCGCACATTACTTTCCGCTGAAAAAATTGTTGTGCGTTAAACTTTTTTCTCCACTTACCTGTACACTATATTTTTCCTCACTTTTAGGATACCAAATTCAGGCAGGATGATGAAAGTAACATGAGAAAGTATCAAAGAACGTCGATAAAGGATGGTTAGACTGAGTTCATGTCACAAAAGTTAAGCTGCTTATAATTTAGACGAGGCTTGGGTGTTTGTAATTAGGGATCATTAAAGAAGTATGAGGCGGTCGGCGGATTAAAGGGCAAAGGGACGCCCGCGTTATGAAGAATTGAGTATCTAATAAAGTATTAAAACTGCGGTCCGCGTAATGATGGTTTAAAAAAAATGCTGTAAAAGGCGGTATAAGTAAGGAAAATGGCTGTGAAAATGGAAATGGCTGTATAAGTAAGGGCTGTTTTAAGACCCGAACACGAACCAACATTCCAGTTCCAGTTCCTCCCATCGAATTCCTTCCACTTACGCCTTATTCCAGACCACCAACCACAGCCGGACTCCAGTGCCATCATCATCTTTCTGCTGTGTTCGAGTGCAGATAGCTTTCAACTCGCTCACCATGGCTTCAACTTCACCACCATCGACTTCATCCTCAACATCTAGTATGGAGGGAGACGGCTTCACGCTAGTCACCAAACGAAAGAGAAGCCCTGCCAAAACTGAAACCCAGCCAGACAAGATCCGCCGTCAACACCAGATCATCCAAATAGAAGATCACTCCTCAGCGGCTACTCCAACCAACACCACCGCTACCGACTCTTCCTCCCCTAAACATGCTAACTCTTCCTCCTCTAAACATGCAATCAGATTCACCACCTCCACCGTCAACCGATACCAGTTCCCGGTCGTCATCACCAACCTTCCGGACTCACTCCGTTCTCCACAAGCCTTCGCAAAATACATCGAACAGGAATTCCCGACAGTCTCCTTCACTGGGATACAGACCACAATCAAGAAAGACATCATCATCGGCGCCACCAACATCACCTCCCAGTCCACGCTCCTGAAATCATGGCAACCAATAGAAGACCGTACACCATTCGCCCGACTACCTGTCTCCACAACTCCAGTTCAGAGAAAACCAGAAGTCCTCGTGACACGCATCCACACCAACATACATAGGAAAAGATCCTCCAGGAGATTCAAATCTAGGGTTACAAGGCCAACGCTTGTAGACGATTTTACCGCAAAGGCACCGATACACTGATTTGGAAAGTTGCTGTCACGCTCTCCACCACAGCGGAATGTAAAGACCTCGTGTTTAAAGGCATCACCATCCATGGAAGCAGATACTACATTGAACATGTAAAAGACAACAAAGCTGCCATCCAATGCCACAACTGCCAGCAATTTGGGCACTACGCCTCCTCATGCACGAACCCCAAAACATGTCTACGTTGCGGAGGTACGCACAGTCTTACAGAGTGCACAACTCCTCGAGAACAGCCGAATTGCGCCAATTGTAACCAACAGCACATTGCCAGCTACAAAGGATGCCACAGCTATCTCGAAACAGCCAAGCAACAACAACGAAAGTCTACGAAAAACACGGCCTCCTCTCCACGCTCCAACATGCCAACCACTCAAGCTGATATCATCAAACAACTACCCAGCAAGCAAGCCGAAGTCGGCCCGACGGCGGCCCGGCTTCGGCACCGAAGTCGGCCCGCCGGCGGGCCGCCGTAGATTTGGCAGACGGCAAGTCGGCGGACCGCGGGCGGAAACGCCGCCGGGCCACCGGCGGCCCGCCGGCGGCTCGAGGCTGGCCCGCCGGCGGCTCAAAGCAGGCCCGCCGGCGCCGGGCCGACGGCGGGCCGCCGGCAAATCAGCACCGATGTCTTTCAATTATTTTTTTTTTTTTTCATTTATACTTTAATTTTCTACTGGAATCCCGCTGTAATAATCAAATACATTATTTTAAAAATTGTCACAGTTGATGAAATATGGAATTCGCATTACATTTCCAGCTGGAAACTAGTCACTGCATGTGTTTAGATTGAAGTGGGTCATTTTCTAAAAGTTTTATTAATTGAATATCCACAAAGACTGTAGGGGACAGCAAAACTTTTACAAGTGTGTATTCCAGATATAACGACAGTAAAGTGAAACCAAAATTTTAATAAAAACATAACACAAGGAGCATTCACATAACATTGTCACAATTTATTAATTTAATGCATTTTCCTTTAATTACCAGATGTTTTAGCCATTTATGAACAATTCACTTCAATTATTTGATAAAGCCACAGAATGGAGGAAAAGAGTGAAGCAGATTTATGAAAACACTTGCCATCATAATATCAAATGAAGACGCACACGGTGCGCCGAAATAGAAACAGTGTAGAAAGGAACAATACGTTCGGCGTTCCCTCCATTTTTTGCTTAATTTTACTGTGGACCATCACAAAGCTGTTTCAACAAGAATAAAGCAAAACCAGTACTTTATATGTGGACTTTGCAACCGGATTGGAAGAAACGCTGTTCAGTCTGGACAGATAATATGAGAAAACATGTTTTTACAAACGGAACGTTTCACCCTCCGGGCCCTGCCGTAAC
>JAIPMN010036174.1:0-11225 GCA_020650975.1 Apostichopus californicus
TGTTTGGCGGAATAGATGTAATGTGGTTTTTAGGGGGAAATTTGCCACTTGGCAGGCAGTCCTGGAGGCGGTGAAGTCTGACATTCGCCTTAAAATTGAATGCGATTTTCGCCGTTTATCTGGGGCTGCCTTTTTTGGACGCTGGTGTGCTGGGGAGGGGTTTTTCGTTTCACTGCGTGCGGGTCGTCCTTTTGTAGTTTTTGGAATGTTTGAGTGGGGGGTTGGGCGTTTTGTCTCTGCAGGTCGGCGGGCGTATGTTTTTTTTTGGGCTCGCTTGACCTGAGTTTCGTTTGTCAGTATGGGATGGTTCGGTAGTGCCGTTTGGCCGTGACGTTTTGTATCCCGCATGGCGGGTCACGTAAAAAGCACACAATTATTGCCATAGAAGACATGCACTGATTCCTCGTTTTGATATTATGATCGCTAATCGAGTGTATAATACGTATAATCAGCATTACCTCGATTGGCATGTGGACTTATGAATAAACATTTAACATTTCTCGGCCACATAGTAAATTAACTGCACGATAACAACTATTTTGTTTATAATTACCGCATTATAAATCTTAGTTATTATTATTATTATTTGATATCATATCAGTACTTCCGAACTTCTGAAGTATATACATGACTTTTTGACATCACGGATCACATTTTCTTAAGTTGTGTAATAACACAACATAATCCAACCGTCGCTTACGTAAGAAATAAATCGATCCTGAACACTCGTTATTCAGAATTGTCTCAATTGGTGTGCGGAGTTTTGACTGGTCATCCATAAAAATATCCTTTATACAGGAAATGTGCACGATTCAGTAACCCCGATTGATATGTGGACTTCTGAAGTAACAGTCTACAGTGGTTCCTCGATTTGGTAGTGAATTGGACAACCTAGTGTAACAATGTGTATCTTAGTATTTCCTCTATTGATATGTAGACTTATGAGGAGTAAATTACCTCGTTTTCCCGATTCTGGCTTCACGATAGGTGTGTTAAATCATTACCTCGTTTTATATGTACACATCTCATTGCCAAGATTAGTTCCAACGATCAACTTCGGCACATAGGATGCTCTCACAGGTAACCTACTGTTATCACTGAAAAGGGTGGACCTCTCTGAAGGTTTTCTAGGGTTTCCTCGTTTGTAAGGTTCAGTACGACTACCTCGTTTGCCACCAAGCACACGTGCTTTGTACGTGACCCGCCATGCGGGATACAAAACGTCACGGCCAAACGGCACTACCGAACCATCCCATACTGACAAAACCAAACTCAGGTCAAGCGAGCCAAAAAACATAATCCCGCCGACCTGCAGAGACAAAACGCCCAACCCCCCACTGAAACATTCCAAAAACTACAAAAGGACGACCCGCACGCAGCGAAACGAAAAACCCCTCCCCAGCACACCAGCGTCCAAAAAGGCAGCCCCAGATAAACGGCGAAAATCGCCTTCAATTTTAAGGCGAATGTCAAGCACACGTATGGGTGTGTGTGTGTGTGTATGTGACGCTTTGGCTTGTAAACACGGTATCTCAAACTTGGTGTGTGGGTAGCCCTCGGTAAGTAGACGTTCCCTATTGTTTTTCATGGAGTTCAAAGGTCAACAGAGGTGAAAGTCTGAAAAACTTGTAAGCACAATATCTCAAGGAGTAAAAGTGTTTTACATTTCAAACTTAGTATGTGGGTAGCCCTTAGTGAGTAGATGGTCTCTATCTTTTTTCATGGAGGTCAAAGGTCATTTGCGAGATCACCATAGGTCATATGTAGAAAACATTGTAAACACTTCAAACTTTGACTGTGGATTGACCTAGTATAGCAGATGTTCCCTACTGTTTTTCATGGAGGTCAAAGGTCACCAGAGGTCAAAGGCTGAAAACCATGTAAACAAGATATCTCGAGAAGTAAAAGTTAAATGAACTTTGTGTGTAGATAGCCCTTGGTGAGAAAGTAATACCTATTGTTTTTCATGGAGGTCAAAGGTCATTTGGGGTCACCAGGTAAAAACCTTGTAACACGATATCTCAAGAAGTAAAAGCTGAATTGAACGTTAAACCTAGCAGTTGGTAGCTCCTATTGATTAGATGGTCCCTATTGTTTATCATAGAAGTCATTTGGGTTCACCAGAGGTGAAAGGCTGAAAACAATAACACCCATTGACCGGGGTCCGACATGTATGTTATTGTGGTACTAGTTGTAAATGGGGTAGAGGATCGTTTTCAAAAATTACAGTTGTGTGATCCAAGGTCAAGAAAGGTGAATTAGGGGTAAAAAACTAGTTTTTTGGCGATAACTTGAGAACAAAATGTCTGTCAAGGTTGGGAGGTACGCTATTGTAATCCATTAGTCAACCCGCAACTTTACGACCTTTCACCTTCGGTTGACCTCCGGTGCCCTGTATTAGTTTCTTTGGTTATTTGAATTTTTGTGGCCATATTCAGATCTCAAATGATCTTCGAATCAAAATTGTCCATGGGTTGACCCCTGTGCGACCTTCGGGTGTGAAGTTATCAGAGGTTATGTTTTTTTTCTCAGAAATATGCTCATTTTAGGAGATAGTCCATGGGCTAGCAGGACCCACCAAGCACACCCCCCCCCCAGACTCTCCGCGAGTGGTAACATTTTGTCCAGGGGACCCGTCCAAACAATATTTTGCATGTTACCATTGAAAATGTTGGGATCGACTCTGCATTTCCGCCATTTTCAAAAATGGCCGCCATTTGGAACTATTTTCACCCATATCTCGGCGTCTAAGGCTCATAGAGTTATAATTCTGGTGTCTATACCCATGTTTTCAGGGTCAAGGAATCCAATAAGAATAACAACATTAACACTGGGACATTGTGCTGAGGAAGCCATTTTGAAATTGAAAACGGCCGCCATTTGGAACTATTTTCACTTTCACAAACCCATGTTTTCAGAGTTAAGGAATCCAATAAGATCAACAACATTATAAAAATAAAAGAAAATAAAACATTTCCATGTTTTTATCGTCAAGTATTTCACTAGGCTCAGTGATATTAATGCTGGGCCCCTTTGTTGGTAACATGTTCAACCATCTTGAATTCCAAAATGGCTGCTTGGCATTCAGAACTAGCATGTGATGCAAGTACTTCTCTAAGTGTACAGTTATCCTGATGTAACCTGTACTACAATTCACTCTCACTGTCACTGTCATCGCTTTCTGATGGAGCAGGTAGTGAGTCTTGGTCATCTGATTCACAGCTTGGGTTCAGATCCTACTTCTTTGGCACCGTAAATGATGACTTTGGCGCCGATTTTTCGTGACTTTGGCACCGAAATATTGACATTGGCGCCGTCGAATTGACAATGGCGCCGTCATTTTTTATTAAAAAAGTTAGTCTTTTTTACTTTGGCACCGTAAATGATGACTTTGGCGCCGTTAGGGTTGCTTTGGCACCGTCGAATTTGACATTGGCACCGTCAAAAATGACATTGGCACCGCCGAAAATGACATTGGCACCGTAAATTTTGGTCAAAAAAAGTTAGTCTTTGTACTTTGGCACCTTTGGTTCCTAACAACAATTTTTGGCACCGATTTAATTGTGACTTCGGCGACGTAATGTGACATTGGCGCCTTCATTTTTACCCAAAAAAAGTTAAAGTCTTTTTGACTTTGGCGCCGTACTGTGACATTGGCACCGTCATTTTTTGACATTGGCACCGTTTTTTGTACTTTGGCACCGATTTAATTGTGACATTGGCACCGTAAACGATAGAGGGCGTTTTCATTTTTACCAAATAAAAGTTAGTCTTTTTGACTTTGGCGCCGTACTGTGACATTGGCACCGTCATTTTTTGACATTGGCACCGTTTTTTGTACTTTGGCACCGATTTAATTGTGACATTGGCACCGTAAACGATAGAGGGCGTTTTCATTTTTACCCAAAAAAGTTAGTCTTTTTGACTTTGGCGCCATACTGTGACATTGGCACCGTCATTTTCACCGCGTTACTACCCGAAGCATCATTTAAAAAAAAAAATTCACCCAATCACAGTGCATTATCCAAGTCTTTTGAATCAAGACAATGGGAACTTTATTCAAAAGGTGCACATCACATCCGGTAAACGGTTATATATATAATGTTCGGGCGCGGAGCAAACGCTAACAGTATTCACACATGCAACGATGGCGGACAATAGCGAAGAAGAGCTCCTACGGGTAAATTTGATTTTAGGAGTAGTATTGGCCTGTTTAGTACCTGATTAAATTAATAATTTAATAACTGATAATTAATCAGTAGAGACTGATTACTTTTGAATAAAATAGTTGCAATAGTCGTGTGTCAGAAAATGACTTTCTTCATTTGCGAACAGGTCTACCACGATGAGAATGATCCCGACTTCCAGGAGATTTTGAAAGAAATGGCACGTGAGCGTGAACAGGTAATAACGAAACGTTCTTTAAGTCGATGCTTTTTTGGGGGTGGGGGGCTCAGAGATGATTAGTGTCATATCAATCAATGTCCGTAGCTGACACGTCTCACGGGTCTTTTTTAAAATATTTTTTTACAGATAATGAAACGTTTAATGGGGGAATCAGCCCCGACACCTCCACCACCGACGCCAGCTCCAACACCGCCGCCAGCTCCAACACCGCCGTCACTTCCACCACCGCCGCCACCTCCACCACCGCCGCTGCCAGTGGAATTACCCTCCAGCTCACCAGAGGAAGGATGGGAGCCAAGCCTTATTTGGCCGCTCGACACTGGGCCTCAAGTCATGTGAGTTATCGATTTCAAATGAATGATTGAGGTATATGTGATCGATCCGTTTTTACCATTTTATCTCCTCGGTTGTTTACAGACGAGCCCCAGTTCAACTACCAGTGAGGATAGTGCGACACCCCTCTGTCTATGGTTGGCCGGACGGTAAAGCCCCCCGATAAGTGAGTATAACTGACAAAGATTTCTATCATTTTCATAGTAGTTATCGCCGTTAAAATTATACAGTAACCGGGTAAGTCATGTAGAAGATTTTTTCCCGATATCTAATTATTTTTTGGAACTTATTGATGTACAATTTTCTCTGAAAAACGTTACTATAATAATAATAATAATAAATTACTATTATAATCATTCATAATAATAATCGTTTTTAAAATATCTCTTCTGTCCATTAATTTTTTCCCACTCACTTCCTAATTTTATCTTTGCCTTACAGGTCTAACCCAGATACCGACTCAGGCGACGCAGCATAATTTTTGATGGTTTAATTTTTAATTGGGATGTAATATAAAATGATTTTTAATTAAAAAGATAATAACAGATTTCTGTTTCTTCTTATTATTTTGTGACCGTTCGACTTCCCCCAACAACCCCCTATAATTATTAGCTACATAAAGACAAACACTGTTATTGCAATCATGAAACGTTTATTCTTTAGATATCGCAATCATGAAACGTTTATTCTTTAGATATCAAACAATATTGTAAGTAATTGAAAGCTTTTCAAGAGTAGATATCAACGAAAAGATCAATATAAAAATAGGATACCCTATTGTTTGTTCCGAAACATATATCTTCTATAATTTGCATAGTAATCATTGAAATTATACAGTAATCGGGTAAGACATGTAAAAAATCTTTTCCCGATATGATGATTATTTTTTGTAACTCATTGATGTACAGTTTATAATCATTCATAATAATACTCGTTCAGATTCATCATGTGCAATCAATTTTAAATTATGTTACAAGAAGGATGAAACGTTCATTCTTTAGATTGTAAGTAATTAAAATATAAAAATCATTATAGTAAGTACTGGTTGTTTTGATATCGTCCATAATTTTACGAATATCATCTTTGAAAGGGTTAGTGGGTTAGTATTAGAGGGTTAGTATTAGAGAGGGTTAGTATTAGAGGGTTAGTATTAGAGAGGGTTAGTATTAGAGGTTTAGTATTAGAGAGGGTTAGTATTAAAGGGTTAGTATTAGAGGGTTAGAATTAGAGGGTTAGTATTAGAGAGGGTTAGTATTAGAGAGGGTTAGTATTAGAGGGTTATTACATATCGTCCATAATTTTACAAATATCATCTTTGAAATTATACAGTAATTCGGTAATGATGTACAGTCTACTCTGAAAACTGTTCTCCAATTACAATAAATTATTATAATAATCATTCATTATAATAATCGTTCATATAATTTGAAATGATGTTATGAGGCGTAGCAGCTCAGTCGGTAGAGTTTGGGATTCTCGATCGACAGGTCGGGAGTTCGAGACTGACTTTGGACGTTACGTAGTGTTCTCGATCAAGACACTTCACTCCGCCTGCGCCAGCGATGGACTGACGTCCCATCCTGGGGGAGTTTCAAACTCTCGTCCGCTTCACGTCATGGAAACCGGGTATAAGCACCGGCACCCATGAGTCTCGGCTCGGGAGAAGAACCCTTCTCCCAAGGACTTAAACTTAAACTATGTCAAAACAAGAGTAAAAGAAGAGTAAATCTCTTGGGATGTAGTTACTCCTTTTTGGGGGTTGATTGGTGTTTAGGCTGTACATCCGTATTAAGTTTGCTCCACACCCGGGTAACAATTTTCATAATGTCTTGTATGTTGTGTCGCAACATCAACCGCTCCCGGTGCGTCTTGTGCTCGTCCATTCGTTTCCGAACTGCCTCTTCGGTCGGCCGGGTACGTTGCCGCAAAATGTCTCTAAACATTTTGAATGTCATGATTAATTCAGTTACCGTCCACGGAGCCTCTGCGAGAGATCCCTGTGTGAACGAAATGATAAAATATAATACATCTTAATTAACTTTAATAATTATTCATTTATATAGTTTTTCACTCTTAGATTCATTTTATATTATAATTACAACAACAAATTTACTTACTGGAGATGCCGACTCACTGATGATCTGGAAGATCGCTTTGTGCGCTTTCGTGCCGGGGCTATCGACTGGCGAGAATGGACTCTGTGAAGGAAGCAATCAGCAATAGTTAGTCGACCTAAAATTTAAATAACCGAACATTACATTTGATGTGTAAGTAACATATTAAATCATAAAATGTATTATAACTCATAACTCACGTCGTATTGCCTGAGGATGTCTTCCATCGACGGTGTCTTTTGGGTGGGAGTTTCTCGGCCCCCTTTGTCGGTCGGAGTTTTGTGTGGCGGACTCGAGAGAGTGGTGGTTCCATGCGTTCCGTCGGGAGGTACTTTATCTTCTTTAGCCTGTGGATGAACAGAAGGCACAAAATGTTGATAAATTCTGGTAATACCATGCTTCTCTTTCTGTGTTTTGAAAGTTACGGTAAATAAAAAAAAGTTACCTTTTTTGTTTGGATCTTGCTGACGACTTCAGCTGTATTTGTTCTTTTCTTGGAAACTAGGTAGTATTGTGACTGGACTCTCTCCGAGTGAGACATGTGGCTTGCCAGCCGTGGTAGAATGTCGGGATTACTTTCATAGCTCTGAGAAGGATAAGATAAATTGTTGTATTCATTCATGACGTTTAATAGAATAAATCTCGTTTTATTCCAGGAAAAGAAATCTAACTTACTTCACTTACTACGCTCTTTCGCAGTATCGTTGCCGTGATCTTCTTTTTTTGGCCACCGTTGACCCACGACTTATTTATATATGCTGATAACTTCTTGTTCGGCAGGGTAGTGCCCTTTCTGAACGATAGCCACATCGGTCCCTCGTTCGGCGACACGTGGGTAACCCCCCTAGGTCTAAAAACAAAAAAAAGTTCATTGCTGGCATTATAGATTGACGAAAGATATAGTGAAGTGATCGATGGAAATTAATGAAATATTTGCTCACCTAATGTTGCGTATGAAACACAAGAGGAGTTCCATAAGTTCTTTGCTAACTGCGAGAGTGACTGGCCCCGATGATTCCGCCGTCTTGTGTCGTCCCAGAATAAACGTCCACATCACCTCGCCACTTTCGGTTCTGGTTTGTACGGCCTCCCGTAGTACCTCCACCGTAACGTTTCCGATGGCGCCTGCCCGTTGTCGATTGGCCAAGGTGAGTCGCAGCATGATGTGGTTCCTCGCTCTTGCATATTGCCTCTCTGTTATCTGCCCACCTCTTCTAATGCATCTCTCCACTTGAGATGCATAATCGGAGTTTTGATAATCCTGCATAAATAAATAAATAAATAATAGATTTTGATAGATTATATAGAATTTCACGAAGCCTTACCTCGATTTCTTGCCTTGTAATTAGTGTTGATTGCTCCTCCACCAACATGTCACTCCTCCTAATCTTCCTCATTCTGTTGACTGCATGACTGATTCCTTTTAGCACGTCTTCGGCCATACTTCTGTTTTTCAGGGTGATTTTTCGGTTTATGAAGAGATATCGTACGAACGATCGTATCGCTGATATGTACGAGTTTGTTGTCCCCGGAGCAATGGACCT
The DNA here is from genome assembly GCA_020650975.1 of Apostichopus californicus. Lineage (NCBI taxonomy): Eukaryota > Metazoa > Echinodermata > Holothuroidea > Aspidochirotida > Stichopodidae > Apostichopus > Apostichopus californicus. Next base: position 8,399 of record JAIPMN010036174.1, read on the forward strand.
TTGGTTTGGCATCAGTTCAAATAGTCTTTCTAGCTTCTTCCTCTGGGTGAAGTCCCTAACTGTTATAATTCCATACTCGTTCAACCGTCGGATCTTTCTTGCCATCTCGTCGGCACTATCTTCGTCGAAGTTGCCTCCTCGTAATGTTTTTAGCCACGCGTTGTACCGTTTAATGTTCTTTTTCAGATACGTTCCTGCGCTCCTTGACTGGGGTTGATCTTCATTTTCTTCTTCCTTACTTGACGATGATCTTGTATCAGTAGTAACGGTTTCGTCGATCTTTTCGGGTTGTGGCTCCCAGCTGTCAGCAGATCCATCCTCCGAGCTGCTAGGGTCCTCCTCCTCGTCTGATGAAACTTTTTGACCCATTTCATCGTAATCGTCTTCTGAGTCATAAACTCTTTGGGGTTGCGACTCAACCGGCGGCGGAATTCCGGAAGGACCAGGAGCATCTTGTTCCGTTGGAGGGAACAGATTTCTAGCTGCTGTGAAGGTAAGTATAGCATTTTTTAATTCTTGTTGTTCTTAATTATTATTATATTTGTTTATTATTATTATTATTATTTATTATTATAATTATTTATTCTTTCAACAAATCTCACCAGGTTTAGGCTCTCTAGCTCTGGGCGGCTCATCATCACTGATCCACAGTTCGAACGGGTCACGGTCTGTTCCAGTTATGGAATCTGTGTCTGATGATGTCTCACTCTCGTTCTTGGCTTTCTTGTACATCTTTTTTCTCTCCGTTTTAGTTTTGTTTGGATGTGCTCTAGCAATATGAATCCTGAGGTCACCGTACAGGTTTCCACACTCTTCACATTTCAGAGGGATGGTCTGCCTGTACCAGCCTCGCGCTGCCTTTGCATCTAGGGTGTACTTTCTGCAGATTTCTGCAGCACCATCTTTACTCTTGTGGTGTACCTCTTTCAGGTGCCTGGATAGTTGTTTTACACGGTTGCCACATAGCGGACAGTTTCGGATCGGCCTTTCCCGCGGCATTATCTTTTTCTGTAAAATAGTACATACATATTTTGTAAATTTTGTAAGGTGTGGTAGATATTACCTTTTTAGTCAACCCAATTAAAATTAAAATCACGCGTTCCGCGGTAAAGCCGCGTAATTCTAAACATTTTACGCCGAAAACGCGACTTTTTAGGGGGTTAAACGAAATCATATAGACAAATGCACTTTACTATTGTCCGATTTTATCAAGTAATACCTCGTTGAAAAGAGCAGTGTTCTCCATTACACCATACATTTACCAAGTCTGTACGACGTATATAACTGGAGTTATAAGGCGATAAAAAGGCCGGAAAAAAAATCCTTTTTATTTATGTTTTATTAGAAGGCTCCTATAAGCTACCGTACAAGGGAATTCCCCTCCTCGTGGAAATTTCGTGTAGGATTAATACAGTGTATATGTCGTTGACCTAAGCTGTTAGGGTCGTTGACCTAGCCTAACCTTTGGCCTAGAATAGAATTGTCAACTTTTGAAATTGTGGTTTATTTCATAGATAATAATTTATCGGTAATGAAAACCTTACAAAAATGACCGCTATTATTTAAAATATAAAGGAACATATCACTTACCTTTACAACTGTTATTGTATATTGAGTATTAAAGCGGGTTTTTTAAAAGACAGGTGTGCACAGGTGTCACAGGCGCCAGGATGTCTAGACGTAAATGGCGGACAAGGTGATACGGTGTCCTTAAAGGAGCATATCGTTTTTTTTAATCGTGAATGGGTTGGGGATGGGTGGAATAGTGTTGTACATGTTTAGTATATAGGTGCAGTATGGGTATTGAAATACTTTTATTTTTTTGTGTGTGTGGGGGAGGGGGGGGGGGGTAGTGTTGTACGAATTAAAGGTGATAAATCGTGTTCATGCCCCGCAAGAGGCTCACTACAGGGACATGGTGTATGCAGACATATATATATATATATATATATATATATTTATTTATTTTTTTTACTTTTTTTTTTACTTTTTTTTCTTCTTACAGTGTTGTACATGTTTAGTGTATGTCATATATAGGTGTGACGTCATCTTATGGTATATTATTTTGTCCAATTTGTAAACGTTAATTCTCGAGATAGCAGTGGGCTATGAATACAGCTTTGGTACCGTTGGATTGACAAAAACTTTTTCAGCAACATATTGTGACCGCACATCCACCGGATGCGCAGTGTGCGCGCAGTATTGCGCCAAAGTTGGGCGTACTTTACCCAATTTTCCCGTTTATCAATTATGAGAAATGACATACTGTACGACGCAGAATTAAATGCTGATCTTACATATTGTATCCGCGCAGCCACTGGATGCGCACAGTGGGCGTATCGTGGCGCCAAAGAGGGCGTTTTTTACTAATTTTCGCAATTAATTTGCAGTCAGGTCGAATGACATACTGTACGACGTAGAATTGAACGCTGATTTCGAAACTGAAATCCGTTTTGCGATACCTTATTCGGTTTTTGAGTTATATAATTTTGAAGTTTGCGATTATATCGGAAAATTAACGTAAATATCGTACCCCTTTAAGGAGCTTTTATTCCTTGTGTGACTGGAACTTAGGCTAACTAAATATAAGGTCTTATTGCAGACAAAATTCTCGTTCCAACGAGGTATCGGGCGTTGCAATAAGTCATCGGGAAAGTACTTTTCGTTATATGATTTCGATATGATAGCAGTAGGTTATTAGTCAAAATTTGGTACCGTTGGATTGGCAAAAAAAAGTTCAACAACATATTGTCGGCGCGCAGCCACTGGATGCGCACAGTGGGCGTGGCTTGGTACCAAAAGTGGGTGGTTTTTCCTAAGTTTTTTT
>JAIPMN010036175.1:0-18008 GCA_020650975.1 Apostichopus californicus
CTATTAGAAATACATCTCACATTTATATCCCTCTTAGATGAGTTTAGGAAACAAGGAAAAGAGGTAACTATGAAAACAAATTGGCAATATGCAGAAAAAAAGTTGTAACAGAATGCACATTCATGCAATAAATAAAATAAGATAAATAATACAAAAACATGAAGGAGGAACAAACCCAACCATAGCACATTATAAAATGATCTGACAAAATTAGTTATTGCACAAAATTAAATACAGAAAATTAATAATGTTTATCAAAGCTAGTGACCGTGAAACAAACGTGAACAGAAAGACAATGTCAATGAGGAAACAAAGGCAAGGTAGTTAGCACTAGATTGCACATCTACAGTTAAGAAATTATAACTGATTATAAACAAAATGAGATTCTTTTGAAACGAATGAAGTGAAGCGCTCGATCGTACATCCGGTGAAAGGTTGTGCCAAATATTAAAGCAATCACCATCGAGATGTAATTTGACGTGTACACCAAAATATTTCTAAAGTGCAAGGATTGGGTGCAACGAATAATATGAAGAACACGCCGATAAGAAGATATCTTTCAATTGCTGTTGCCAGTAGGGTTCCTGACATACTTTCAAAACAACATATATTGATGCAAAACTGATTTTTTTAATACCTTGGGTAATCCAGGCTTATCACTAAACTTCTTCCAGGACATTCTTTTAAGAGGAAGATATAAATTATGATACAATTGTAAACTTTCATCATGAAGTAAGTCAGGAGGTAATTTGACAAAATTATTAAAACTAGAGTCGCTTATTCTAGTTTGTAGATTAATAGTAGGTATAAAGGTATGACATGAGAACACACTAATGTAATCATTAACGGTAGAACAGTTCTCAATCGTGAGTAAATCAATGTTAAAACCACCACCTAAAGATACTAAACGGCATGACAGAAGATAAATCCAGGCTTCTTTAATCTTTTCAAGAGCATCCACAAAGTGCTAAATGTTTCCCTTACGGTGGCGGTAACAAGCTGCAGCACAAAATGATCTGTCATTGTGAGTCAGTTCAAGCCAGACATCTTCTAGCTGGCAATTCACACATGAACAACTCATATCGGTTGCAATAACTTCCTTTTTGACCTGACATCAACAAAAAAATGTTTTTATAATAAATACCAGTACCACCACTGTCATGGCTATCTGCAGGGACATGTGGGCTCAGAGATTTCCTTACAAACACTGGGATGTTTATAATACCACAATCAACAAATTACAATAACACGCTGTTAAAGTTAGTGAAAAAATTATTGGACGTCTTATTGCACTCATTTTATGATCGAACTACTTAACAACAAAATAAATGAATTATCTTATAACTAAATATTGGATATTATTGTGCACGTTACATTATATTGCATCCTCTATTATTATATTGCCCCTATTGTTTCAGTTTACTATCCCTGCAACGTTAAACCATAATGTTCATACTATCTGTAATGTTCTATTTAAGTTCGAAAACTCAAAGTATGTAAATACGTTGCATATGGTAACTCCAGGGTCCACCAGTTACATGGGCCCACGTTCAGGTCTGTTCCTGGTAGGTCTTCGAGCCAAGACAGGAATCCCGGATTAGCTGCCTATAAGTTTCAAGGTAATAGATCGGGTACTAGTTGCATTCAATTAACAAAATCATACGTTTCCTAATTTATTAATATAGCTAATATTTTAGCAAGATTATACTGTTACTTCCAATTAATAGCAATGCATCACTCCGATTGTAATTGCTTCAGTTGTAATACATTAATATGTTAATGTCATTACTCAATGCATTCCACTACTCTGTTTGATATGTTTCATTCAAGTCTGTAAGATGGTCATGTAACTAGCCTATGAACTAACAAAATATAAGGAAAACAAAATGGACCATTAAGGTTGCGGCTAATTCTAAATATTAAATGTTTCCTGTGACAACCACATCTGATTGAAGGTCAGACATAATCAAACTGATCATCAGGTGTAATAATCTCGACCAGTGCAAGACATGCATTTATGTCTTTGAGTGGCTTCTTGTCATACAAAGTCTGAAAGCCCTGGTGTCTCTATCATAGAGTTTTATCAATTCAAAGGGACACAATTTATGAAAGGTATGTACTTAACCGTTACTAGAAACAAATGGATTACAGCTGGATGATTCACGGTGAAGCAGACTTCTGATTTAAATAAATGGATCATGCCCCTCTCCTCACAATGATTCAAATTTACGGCTGTAAAATTAAAGCAGTATGCCAGGTTGCAACAGCCATGGTAGACGAACGTAACCAAACTGAACTGATTGCTCATGCACACATCAGCACACATTTTGTCAGTCTCAGGTCATAGGTTACTTCCTCTCCAGTATAATCGCTGGACTACTACTCTTCATTTGATTGCTCTTGCAACATCAGCACACAATTTTCCAGCTTTAGGTCATAGGTTCATTCATTTCCACTGCTTTGAATAAGTACTTGTCCTCCACCTATGAAACATTACCAACCCTCACCATCTTTTAAACCTGTTGAAAGATTGAGAATGGGAATCAATGTAAAAGACCTTTCACACAACTTTGAAAAGCTTTTCAAGTTTAGCTCAGATATTCAAAACATGTATTTCAAATCATTTTCATTTGAATGTGACCACTACTTAAACATCTCAATGCCTATTTACAAACATTGGTGCCACTATCTGGAATAACTAAGACAACCTCATATAGAGAGGTAAGGTCAAAAAAAGTGTAATCTTTTTTGTGGCCCTGCTTTCCTTTTGCTTTGCAATTGGTCGGAAAATACTGTTTCAAGAGTGATTTGTACATAATTTAAGCGAATCACCTGATAAATAACCCATACGTATAGACTACTCAACTAGGCAAAGTTCAAAATGCTAAAAACATAGAATATTTGGACTGCCATGTACACTATGAGAAAATAGAAGGTCCTACTTTCCTTCTTTTTCTAAAAAGAAAAAAAGGTTTGGATGAGCATGTTATTCTTTTACTCTAACTAATACTTCACTGTCGTTCAAATGCAAAGTGAAATCGAATTAACTTAACAACTGTTATCACTAGACTAGTTTCTTTGTTTGTTTCATCCCTTTGTCTGTTTATTTCTTTCTTTTGGTTTAATTCATTATTATTTCTTTCTAACTATTCATAAGCTCTATTAAGTGGGGCGGCTCAGTGAAGAAGTCTTGCTTGTTCGAGCGTTGTTTGAACGCTTTACATACAGTATTTACCTACAAATGCTTTTTGCTGTAGATGAGCAGTTTGCTAACATTTTTGGTTTTGATGATTAATCGTAACCTTTGTAGCCATGCAGGCGGATGTGCTCTTGTGCTGATTGGGTGTGTGTGTGTACGTGTGTGTATGACGCCTTGCTTGTAAATAAGCAAGCTTAAAGTTAAACCAATCTCATATTTGGTGTGTCGAGGTACCACATTGTGTAGAAGAAGCCTATCGTTTATATAGGTCATTGGGGATCACCAGGGGTCAAACTGTGAAAACCTTGTAAACACGATATCTCAAGAAGAACTACAAGGTACCAGAGTTACAGATCTGATGTACTTTTACGATTTTCATTCTCAGTAATTCTCCACTTGCTTGACATTAATATGACACAGATATCTTGAATGAAGAATATGTACATTCCTTAGAAAAATTCTAATTACGAACTACTGCACTTACTATGCTTTCAAGTCATCAACTATTTTCTGCAGCAAACAGGCCAAACAAACTGTAATAATCAGAAGCACAGCAAGCAGTGTGCAAACTACAATGGACGGAGCAGGTGGCAGACCTGTTTGACTATCTGTACAAAAACAATAAACAAATTGAATGGTGAAGTAGCAGCAATTAACAATATTAAATCAGGAGTGTTGCAGGCTCTGTGTAGATTCCAAAGTTGGCCTTTTATGTGAGTATACTGTAGATCTTAAGTCTATAATTTATTATCACAGCAAGTAGTCCTGGATTCAAGGCTTCACTTGTTAAAGGTAACAATTGTTACATAATGGAAGCCACAAAATGTGAAATATGCAAGCTGGGAACATTATCATTGTGTATCAAGAAGAATTTGTATCTTAAGTTGAATCCAATATATAGCACATTCAATCAAATTAAGATGAGCAGCTCTATAGAATACAAAGATGGATTGAAACTGTGTGGATTACAGAGATATTCTGGTGACATACAATACTTAATGAGAAAGATATTCCACATGGTAGTTGAAAACCAAATCTCAATATCTTGCTCCTAACTTAATTCATGGTTAATAAAATGTAACCTTAAACCTTAACCTGGCTTAACTTGTTCCTCCAATGCTTCACCTGGCCTATCCATAAACTGAGGTACCTTTGGCCTATCCATAAACTGTGGTACATTTGGAATATTCATAAACTGTGGTACCTTTGGAATATTGCTTAGCTGTCCATTGTTCTCTGTGTTTCAAATTTTATCAAAATGCAAAGCTTTTACGTAGAAATATTATACTGTATTTATGTTGAACATCATGATTACATCATTAATTCTGCTGTTGCCAGACGATTAAGCAAAATATCACAAAATTTGAAAAATTCACGTTATGTTTGCGATACAAAGTGCCTTCAAACTTGCGGCTTTGCCTACGGATTTTGTCCAGTCAACTTCAGCCATCAAAATACCTGTTAGAGTATAAGTACGTAACTGACAACTATATCACACCCAATATGTTGTACTCGAAGGGTTATAATGTGATGATACCAAATTGTGTCATTTCAGGACTGAAGAATTTATGCACCTTTATCTGAATGTGAAAATGAAACATTTTCTGTTCTCAAAGGATGACTTAAATTTTCCTCTTGGCTTTCTGAAATTTTGTTGATATTGCGCATTCCAAATTGTCAGAATATTTGGCATACTGTAGGTCTGTTTCAACCTTTCAAGTTTCTTTACAAACTAGCGCCTTTTAAAATGCTAATAAAAGCTACCTATCTAACAGAATGAACAAGTGTGAAGAGTGTAGAATATCAAGAAAGCAACAGAAGCATAACTCACCATGTTTTGTTACATTCATCTGTAAGTTGCTCATCGCTCCTTCAGAATCAGTACATGAACAGGTAACATACTTGTATTCTTGAAATACTAACACACCAGACAGTGGCGTACAGGATACACTGAGGACACCATCTTCCACATCCTTGCAGCTTGGTGTGCTGTATGCATAAATTAAACCTGTAGGTTCTTCAAAGGCAATTGATGAGTGCAACTGACCCTCAAAGAATGGTCTGTTGTTTTTTCCTACAAAAATAAGAGGACAAGATTTGGAATACTTTGCTACAAAGCACAATGAATCAGTCACAATGCATCAGGAAAATTTCTCTTCAGTTTTCAACAGTGCTCAGTCCTCCATTTTGGCCAGTGGTAGGTTCAGAGAGATGCTTGTGTGCCACCTTCTTAGAGACCTTGTCAACATCAGCAAAAAAATACCATCAAACAAAGTTAAATGATCAACTGAAGTCAAATGATCAATTAATCTCCTAGCGTGACAATTAAGGCCTTCCCCCTCCCCCACCCTCCCCCCAACACCACCACTACACTGAAAGTCTTGTTTTGTGTGCCTCTTGTATGGTCTGTTTGAATTGCTTATGGTGTATTGTAAAGCAAGAGAAGGGGTTGGTTGTCCACCCCCGAGAGAGTAGTACTGATCTTGACACTCCATTTAAATACTTCCAGTAACTATTTGTATTTTCTTATCCTTTTGTTTCTTGTCTTTGTCTCAATTTGTTTTGTTTTTAATTCTACCTTTTCCACTGGTCACAACCACGTCTTTTCCCAAATCCTATAAATGTGTAGAATATTCTGAGTTTAATTTTGAGAGAATTTATTTCTTCGAGGCTTCTGTCTGGACTTGCTCAGTAAAGACAAATATGTATGTAAAGTTAAACAATTTCACATGCACTACAGTTCAAAGGATCTGTGCTACATTTATGTGTTAACCACATGGTGGTCATGTTTTTTTTAATGTAAAATGAGTAATGTTCTACTTCATGGAAAGAGAAGTGCAGTGTTGAGAATTTTTTATTTTGGCTTAATTTACATTTTCATTAGAAGTACTGGTAATATGCACTTTATATGAACACCTTAAAATAAAATAACTGCTAACAAAATGGTAAATGAGGAAGAAATTCAACTTGCTATCATTTCAATCATATCTACAATTTCATTGTTTCAGTTTTTAGTAAACAGAGGGCGGTGTATATATTCTATATAGAAAGTGAGAAAATTGAAAAGCCAGAAAGTCAGTTGGCTTAGTTTTGCCAAATGTTCAATGAGAAAAGAAACAGTTAACACCTCAAACAAGATTCTTATGTGTTGTCCATTACTGACTTCAAGTGATCAGCAAGATTGTTGGACAATTGCGGATGTACCTACCGAATTAGATGTTCATCATCCGAGCTTTACTTGTGTTTATCATATCTACAAGGTTTTCAGAATTCAGACCTATATTAACCTAGACTAAATATCTACAAGAAATACACTATTCAGTTATGAGGTGCATGCTTGCAAATGTATAACACTTTGACCTCTTTTGATCTTTAACTTTCACAGATGAGAACAGGGTTCTTGTACACCAAGCTGGATCTACATTTCAAGTATGAAGTTTAAAAAAGATTTACTTTTATAGTTCTTGTTAACAAAGTTTTCACACAATTATCTCTGTTGACCTCAAATCACATTTAACCATCACCAAAAGAAAATAGTTCTTGTACTCAATAACACGGATCAACATACCAAGTACAAAGTTACTCCACCATTAACTTTTTGAATTACTGTGTTTACAAGCAGGTGTCACATACACATACACACACAAACATACACCATCACCATCTCATACAATCCTATCACCTCCGACGATTGAAGAATGAAGAAATATCAAGAAAGCAACAGAAGCATAACTCACCATGTTTTGTAACATTAAACTGTAAGTTACTCATCTCTCCTTCAGAATCAGTACATGAACAGGTAACATACTTGTATTCTTGAAATACTAACACACCAGACAGTGGCGTACAGGATACACTGAGGACACCATCTTCCACATCCTTGCAGCTTGGTGTGCTGTATGCATAAATTAAACCTGTAGGTTCTTCAAAGGCAATTGATGAGTGTGTCTGACCCTCAAAGAATGGTCTGTTGTTTATTCCTACAACAATAAGAAATGACAATATTTTGAATACTTTGCTACAAAGCACTCCTGTATCAGTTACAATGCAATCGGGTCTGAGTGTTTGTGTCTTCAGTTTTTTTCTCTCTCTATAGGGTCCTTGATGGGGACTTAATTGTCCCTCCTGATCCTTTTTTCTACTAAACTAAACTAATGCATCAGGAAAATTTCTCTTCAGTTTTCAACAGTGCTCAGTACTCCATTTTGGCCAGTGGTAGGTTGAGAGAGATGCTTGTGTGCCACCTTCTTAGAGACCTTGTCAACATCAGCAAAAAATACCATCAAACAAAGTTAAATGATCAACTGAACTACAGTACCCTTGAATGTCAAATGATCAATGAATCTCCTAGCGTGACAATTCCTGTCCCCCTTCCCCCCCTCCCCCCCTACCACTACGTTAAAATGGCCCGTTTGAACTGCTTATGGTTCATATTATGCAAGAATTCAAACCTAAATTAACTTAAAGTGAAGTTAACAGAAGATAAATCTTTTAAGATGTAGAGTCCATGCTTACAAATATTCTAACAACTGGTCATCTGCCGGACAATCTCCACAGCTGATGTTGGTCGTCTCGAATGACAGGACCACCACTAAAAATTTGCCCTGACAAATCATCCCCATTGCTGACCAACAATATACATTACAGGTGCTGTTGTTAAGAGTAAATCAACAAAGAGACTGCCCCAGCAACACTGGTAAACATAATCTGAGGTGTGAGCTTATTAAGAAGGGTGTTCATGTCACCAATTCACCAATCTTGAGAAACCACTCACGGTATGACTTACCTGATAAAACTGTTATCAGATGGTCCGAGTAATATTTATATCCAGTCTCGTCACCTAGCTGACAGCAGTAGGTATTGCCACCATCCTCCACAGTAAGGTTCCTCAGTGCAATGCTCCCATTAGGATAAAGAGTACAGTCATTGAGGTCTATATTGCAAAGTATAGTTCCATTAACATTAAATGCCAGCTGAGCTTCTTGGCCGTTTGTTAATACATCCCATTTCAAGTTTCTTCCCACTTCTGTGGTTTTGACTCCACAATCCAACGTCACACTCCCTCCTTCCATTACAGATACTATTTGGACCCCATATGCAGTAATCACATAGCCTGATGATATAGAAAACAAAAAATAGGTTTGAGTAGAAAAGATACACAGATCCAGATCATAAAATTGTGATGATTTATTGATTTTCTTTCATACTTATCAAAGAAGAGATCTTTTGAAACATATTTTCATGTTTTAAATTCAGACTGAATGTTTCAAGTACCTAACTGTTTCTTGAAGACACTTTTTTTCCAGTAAAATTGCACAAGTTGAACCTTGAACTATTCAATCACCACGAATGTCTGCAATGCGTTTCTTTCATCTGATATGTTGCATCAGGTTGTAAGCGCCTAAACACAATGCATGAACTTTCTCAACAACGTTTTAATATTCATTAATCTGCAAGAGGCATAGATTTTGCAAATTAGAAACTATATGGCAGCACCCTCTGTATAAACGCTGGACAGCACATTTACCATTAAAGGGTAGATTATGGGTCTAAGTTCAGTGTATTGACTAATTTATATATTTCTCTGAATGCAGAGGAAACTAATGTAGAGAGACAAAACTCCCAATTCAACTTAACCAATCTGTGAAATTCTTATACTGTATTGGATATTACAAGACTATTCTATTATTGAAACCAATGGGAAGAATGCACAAGTACTTAGTTACGGATGGGATACTTGCACAAGAGGGACTCCAAGTTATAGGTGGAACTAGAAAGGATGTGAGTCTGTGAGACCAACATACATACTGTATGTTATGTTTTAAAGTAGACTCACATACATACATTAAACCTTAACTACTGGAATTTAATGGTTTGAATATCATATAGGTTGAAAAAGCAATATGAAACTAGAAGTGTTCTTTTTAGTAAATAACATAGTGAAACAACACTCACCGATAACCAAACAGAGTAGTGTGTATCCTGTACCAATTTGTGATTGCAATGTCCTCCACCTGTGAGTTATGAGAGAAAGCAAGAACCATAAATAGAAACAGAAACAGGAAAGATATATGTTTATGCACTAGCACTGCAAAATAATGTTTGAACTTCATCCAAGCTTTTCCTTTTGAGTTACCATATTTAGTGTGGGTTTATCACATGGACAAATCTGTTGATCTCACATAACTTAACTTTACATGAGAAACTAAAGTTCTCCCTTTTACAGTACTTACTGTACCAAGGTGGAACCAAATATAGTATTGTTGCATATCTAGTGCATACATCTTCCTTTTCAGTTGGAACTACTCAACCAAAGTCTACTGAATCAAAGCTGGATTGCCTCATAAAGTGGGTGAAAACCCAACCTAAATGGGCAATTGCTGAGGTCATCAGCTAAGCCTTCAGCCACTCAAATCAATAGTTTACAATCATGGGCTGGCACAACCCCGAAACGTGGCTGAGGTCAGCAGCTAAGCCTTCAGCCACTCAAATCAATAGTTTACAATCATGGCTGGCACAACCCCGAAACGTGGCTGAGGCCATCAGCTAAGCCTTCAGCCACTCAAATCAATAGCTCACAATTATGGGCTGGCATGACCCCCAAACATGGCTGAGGCCATCAGCTAAGTCTTCAGCCACTCATATCAATAGTTAACAATTATGGCTGGCATGACCCCCAAACATGGCTGAGGCCATCAGCTAAGCCTTCAGCCACTCAAATCAATAGCTCACAATTATGGGCTGGCACAACCGCCAAACGTGGCTGAGGCCATCAGCTAAGCCTTCAGCCACTCAAATCAATAGTTTACAATTATGGCTGGCATGACCCAGAAATGTGGCTGAGACCCTCAGCTAAGCCTTCAGCCACTCAAATCAATATAGTTTGCCTGACTGTGAATTGCAGTACATGCATACCTTAAAGCAGGCAACTGCCTAAGTTCCGCATTGAAACCACCTAACGCCCTCCCGTGATAACCACACAGCTATTTTCTACTTTTAACGTTGACCCTTACTGATGTCATTTAACTTAAAGGGGAAGTTCACGATAAAAACCAGATAATTGTTTACGATAAAAACCAGACAATTATATGTGATAGGCAATGCCCATTTCAAACTAATATACATTACTATATGGTATTTTACCAAATTTAGTCTAAAATATTTCAAGTGAAACAGTCGAAACCGCCAATTTGAAGAGTGCCCATTTACAGTAGTCTTATTCAATAGCATATAATCCCCCGAAGTAGCTGTTTGGTGTGACTTATATATGTTTGATACTAGCCACTGTGACAGCATAATATAAATGACCTCTCAATTCCCTGATTGTCTGTGACATCACTAATGTCATGATGGTCAGACTATACTTGCATGTGTATTGTACTGGCTTCCGTAAATAAACCAGGACAATTTCACCCAGTTCAAGTGAGTAGGTTCAATCACTGGATATCTCTGCAATATACTGAGTGTGAATTTAATGTTTTATTTATAAACTATTCTTACATCGGCGAATGCATGCGCAGTAAAGTAAATAAAGCAACTGTGCATGCAATAGGGGTAACCCTAACCCTGATCGGAAATTATTGTTACGCCTGGTCGTAAAAATAGCCACGTTAAAGCAACTGCGCATGCGTAACCGGAAATTATTGTTACTCCTAGTCGTAAAAAATAGCCACTTTGAATTTCTCTCATACCGTTAATATACATGTATTAACATCATCACCTTTGCTGAGGTTACGTTGGATTAGGCCTCTATAATATAATGCCAGTGACATACAATTTTGAGCAAACTTGTGCTATACTTTGCTGACAAACAAAATAGTATTGATCATTAGGCAGACCTAAGCTAGGGCTAAATAGGACCTACATCATACTATATCCTCCTGTATAATAGAAAACAAATAGCTACAGCAGGTATAGGATGATAGGAAACAGTTACAAGCAGTTACACCAAGTTCCAGTGTGGTTACTTAAAAAGCTAATACGACTACTACTGTCGAGTACACTACAACTTAAAGGGATGGATGGACTAGACACAATAGAAGAGATGTTGACAGGTTGGTAGTAAGTGCAGAACTCCACTGTATTTCCTCCAACACTGCACTGCATACAGCAGTGCAGTACACCAGCTGCAAGGCATACCATACAAACATTAACATAACAATAAAGGGTAATTGCACATAACAATTATCACCAATAAGATGGCATGCATAGCATGTACTAGTATAACTCTTACACTACATACCATACCCTACACTACTACTGTAGTTGGCTAGCCTATGCCTACACTGTAGACTAGCGGTGTTCGTGTCTGGCCGGCTAACGTAGGTTTAAAAATGTATCCAGTAATTGTGAATGTTTCTTTGTTACATGTATTACGCTGGATCACTTCGGACTAATCATTTGTATTTTCTGTTCGTTATTTTGAGTATGATATGCTACCGATTGCTTGCCCAAAATTATACTTACATGACGTTGAAGTACCTGATCGGGAAGACGATTTGTTCCCCCCAAACATCCTACTACTAGAGTCAAGTGAGCCGCACATTCAGCCGTACATTCGAATCGTAGTAGTAGTAGTAGTAGTAGTAGTAGTAAGTTGAGTCTCGTCTATCCGACATGCTCAGTGATTAACCTCCGCCACGTATCACGATCTTGCGCAAGGTTTATTGCTTCCTCGAAATTGTTAATATTAATGTCCTTGAATTGCGACTTTATTTTTCCTAGCAAGGTAGTCACGGGCCTTCCAACTGGTTTAGCAGTATGTCTCAGTGCTTCTCTTAAAGCAACCTTTGCTGGAGCGTCCTCCTGGAGTCTTGCTACATGACCGAAAAATCTCAATCTTCTATGTGCGACTATCGATGACCAAGGTGTTTGGTTGGTTTCATTGTAGAGCTCATCATTTGATAACCAATTATTATTGGTCCATCTAATGTTGAGAATATTTCGAAGTAGTCTCCTTTGAAAAGTGTCAATTTTGCGATCAAGATCCTTCGGTGTGCCCCACAGTTCGCAATTGTACAAAATATACTCTTTACTAATTAGTCTCAAAAATCCTAAGCTTAATGTTCCGGCTTATGTTTTTGCTTTTAAAAATGCTTGACAGTGTGTTGAAAGCACCGTTGGTTATACCAATTCTTCTGTTAATGTCTTCTTCGGTCCCCAGCAAGCTTCCAACATATTTGCACTTCTTCCAACTTTCATTTCCTTTTCTTGTGATTGTAAATTTCTCCGTTTTTGTGCAATTGATTTTCAGATTTCTTACTGCCAGTTTGTCAGAAACTCGTTTTTCGATATCTTGCAGTATATGCTGACCAGTTGATGCCCAAGAGATATCATCAGCGTATTTTTGGTCTACTGTGAAAAAAGAATTAGTGGGGGTATAGTGCTGTAGCCTAATCATAATCAACTAACTGCGATGGCAGGATAACTGCATCGATATCATTATCATCTGATTTCAAAGAGTTGGCTAGATAAGTTATAAAAAATAGTGCACTTGCACTATCTCCTTGTGGTGAACTAATGTTAGTGTTAGAAGGAAGTCCGAGTTTGCCCTCTAATTTGACGGAGACGTTATCGATTAGTAGTGATATCAGGTGAAGTTCGTCGATCGTTGTCAAGAACATGTTCTAGGTCAGTTAGCAAGGATCCTCTTTGAAATGTGTCGAACGCCTTGCTCATATCTAGCATCAATAGATTTATAGTGTAACCAATGGATGTTATAGCTTTTTCTGCTAGCACTTTAAAAGCGAAGACAAGTTCAGCTGTGCAACGTCCTGAAGTGTAGGCAGTTTGGGTAATGGGGAAGGATATGCTCATCAATTGACGGACGAATCCTCCTGGCCACACAAACCGCAAGAATTTTCCTCATTGTTGATAATAAAATGACTGGTCTTAAGTTTTCTGGTGGACCTTTAGTCTTTCCCGGTTTTTGGATAGGAGTTAGGATTCCTTGTTTAATTTCAATTGGGAAATCTCCTGATTCGGCTATACTATTTAAGATATTTGCTATGTGTTTGTGTGTGCATGGGGCATATTTGAGATGTTCGGCTGTGACCTTGTCACAACCTGGGGTTTTATTATTTTTTAAGGATGAGACTGTTTGTTTAATTTCATCTTCTTCAAATGGCGTGTTTAGTTTCTCTGGAAACACGTTTGGTTTGGGATCTGGAATATTGCAGTTAAAAGTCTTTTCGAAATGTTTGCTGATTTCTTTAATTTTTGCGTCGGTATCTCTTGTATGTTTATCGGTCTCTCTTACTCTTTTGTTGTACTACTCTTATTGCTTTAAAGAAACGTAATTAAACCAGATTGAAGTTAGCATGCACGTTCAGCACCGCTGCTGCTGAACGTGTCATCAGGGATTGCATCTTTGAACTTCTCTCTACCTCGGGGTAGATAATGAATGACATTTAAATTAATTGCGCCCATCCAAATAAGCTCCTGAGAATCTTAATTGGTGTATCTTTCTACAAAGATGTAAATACTCTATAAATAGGACTATGCTGTATGTATTTATTGTATTTATTTCAGCCACGTTTATGGACAATTATGATGAGTTCCCACCTAAGGGTAGCAGCTCAGTAGGCGATTGAGTGTGGAACTTTTTATAGTTTCGATTTTCGATCGAAGTTAAGAATTACATATCGATCAATTATGACTCTAATAGACCTGTTTATATTTTGTAGATGATTTATTTTAAATACCCTATGTATTAATTTATAGACAATTAGGGTGTTTCTCGGGGTGGAGACATTTATTAAATTAAATATCCGACATTTATCAAATTAGAGTAAGTTAGGATATAGCAGAAGGTTGATGCCTTTTGATGGTGGTGCTGAAGCCCAGCCTCCTTGCATAAACCATACGAGCCAATACAACATTTGTGATATATTAATTGAATTAAATATCCGATATTGAATCCAACTAGAGTAAGTTAGGATATAGGATAGGTTTGATGCCCTTTGCAGGGTGGTGGGTGAAGCCCAGCATCCTTGCATAGAGATTGCGATTGTGGTCATCGGTCAGGTGTGTATTGCAGCTGACCTACAAAAGGGAATATAATGGTTCATACGATCTTAGGTAGATAATCCGAGAAGCGTTGCTGTATCTCCGCCGAAATGCCATGATCTGTACGTTTTAAGTAAAGTCACCCAGGAAAGAACTTGGGCACGAAAACCTAACTATCGAACGACTGATCCGCTCTCAACCCCAGTCCCCTTGCATCGAGACTGTGACTGTGTGATCATCGCCAGGTGTGTATCACCATGAGATACTACACATGATTTTAGCCAAAAGGCCGAGAAGCGATGATATGTAGTTGTTCAGCCAAGAAAGAAGCATTCAGCTATTGTAAGTGAAAGTTCAGTTAGCACAGTTGTTGGAAATGTTGGTATTGGGGTTGAGGCAGTTAAGCTCGCATTAAGCTTACAAAAGAAAACGGGCCGTGTGGAAAATTGTTTGATTTATAGTGAAGTTCAGTCGGGCATGTTGCTATTGACGTTAAGGCCTGGCGCCCACTATATACGACCTCGAGCTTGCTATGGCGGTCGCAGTGCTTGCGATGCTCTTGCGAGTTCTTGCGATCCATCTAAAGTCGCCAAGTGTGCGAGGATCGGTCGCAAGGTGGTTGCAGGTGATCGCTGTCCGCAGACAAGATCGCATTAGGTCGCAAAGTTTTGAACGTATTCAAAACTTTCGCGACTTCCGCAAGTGGTCGCAAGGTGGTCGCAAGACCGATCGCCAAGTGTGCGATAGTTGGTCTTGTGAGGTCTCTGTCGCTAACACCCCCAGAAACTCGCCCAGAAACGACGATTTCCTAACATTTTCCTTACATCTTTTATAAAATATTTTCCACAAATGTTGTACAAATGTTTTGAAAACGTTGAGAGCAAGGCATCGAAAAAGCTTAAAAATTGAAAATATGTAGCAATTTCAATTCAACTACCTGCAGGGGAAAGCCTTTCGTTTGATCATCGGTGTTCTCAAAACTGTTATTAAAATAACACTACAACGTTTTAAAGAATCTTGTATAATACAGAATGATAACATTTTGAAACCATCGTCAAATGTCTTCTTAAAACTAAAAACATTTTGATGATGTTATTAAAATATTTTCAGCAAAACAGTATGCTTGATGTTTAAACATATTATTAGAATGTTATTACAAAAAATGACATATCATTTGAAGAAAGTATACTAAATAAAGAGTAACCTGTTTATTGGGGGGGGGGGGTTGTTTGTAACTTCATCACATAACCAGTACCCTATTTATAATCCTAACAGGCAAATGAAGCCCATGATGAAGTACGGTAATAACGTTTACAATATCACTATAACGTATATGTTATGACTAAAAACGCTTCAGTGATGTTACTAACATGTTTTTGACAACACGTTTACATTTGATGTTATTAACATGTAATAACAATATTGTTACACAAAGAAGGTACATGTTTTGGAAACAATTACCAATTTTAGGTATAGCATTATGTATAGTCATTCAGAGGAACTTAATCCAAAATAAGACTTTATCAACTGTGATATCAGTATCACAGTTGTTATCTTAAACCGCAAATGGTGCTCAAACGAAAGTATAAAAACGTTTATACAAATATTTTTACAACACATGCTTACCATCAGAAGTCAGGCTTACAAAATTCAGTTCTACATAGTTGTCTATGTCAACGGCTACGCGGAATACATCAAACAACCGTGAAAAGAAAGTTTCAAAATTGACAACGTCATCAGTCCTTTTGGTGATTGGAAGTATTGAATCCAAATCAAAAGGCAGTTTATAGCAGTCTTGATAAAAAATTAAGGTACGTTTGATTGTGAACTGCCGTATTGAGTGTAGCAGCCTGTAATTAATAATTTATATCCTAGCGGTAGGAACGAAAATGAAGCCTTTATGTAGTGTAAGCTTAGGCCCAATTTATAAATGCCCGTACTAACTTGTTAGGCTAACGCTTGGCATGTTGACTAGCGTAGGCCCTAGCACAGGCCTAGACGAATATCATATTATCAGTCACGGGAATGTGTAGTTTAACAACCTTCGAGTGTGATTGTTGATAGCCTAGGCCTGTATCGTGAATCTGAGTTAAAATCGAAGTTTAGCCCAGGCTTTGAACTAGTGTGTAGCCAAGCTATAGTATCGGCCTGGGCAGCCCACCGCTGTAAATGATAAACGATCACCTAGGCCTATGACAATGTTCGGGACAAAAAAACATTCACGGTTGCAGTGACGGTTGCATGTGGCAGTAGCCTAACGCCTTTAATTAAACTAGGACTTTCCTGTATTTTTGGACCATCTGTTTTAAAGCTATGCTAAATCATCTGTGGTTCTAAAGTAGGTATACTTCTGTATGCGACAATATTTTTGTTTCTGAAATGTTAAACTCATCAATTTTGGTACTTTTTTGTGAGAAACAATTTGCAATTTTAAGTGACATATAGCTCCTAAACTTGTAGAGGTTCATATGTATATGTGGAATGTGTGTTATGTAATTAGTCAGTTCCCAGCGGTGCGAAAAGTGCTTTCTTTTATTGTTGTAGAATATGCACGGGGTTTCTTGACGTCACTCCTCATTAATATTTATTTATGTACAACTTATCATTTTTGAAGATCAATTTCTCAGTCATTATCTAATTTATATGTCTGTTAATAGTTGAATTTGATGAAGTAAAGGTGTTTAAACCAATTGTTATTGACAAAAGACACACAAAAGGAGTGGATAGGGAATTTTGGCCGTATTTTCCGAACGTAAATTATCCATTGTTTCGAAAAAATGTTTTTTTGGGGCATGAATATCATCATTTCCAATTTTATAAACTTGTATATTTGCTGAAAAAAATCCTTTACCACAAATTAAAATCAACTTCTCTTCAAATCATTCTGTAAACGAAGTCAAGTCTACGGCAAATATATACGCACATGGATACAGGTTACGGATACAGGTTGGTACGTATTGCGCGAAATGCTATAACTAAGCGTGATCAAACTAATGGAATTGAATTGTTTGTATCATGGAACTTCGTGCTTATATCGAATGATAAGAGGAACTTTTCATGGCCGTAAAATGACTTTCATTAGCTGTGTGGATAGGGCATAAAGACGCCTGGAGATCATGAAATACTCATTGCCAATACATCGATTTGGTACATCCACACATAACAATAAATGCAAGCAATGTCATATCGTAACAATCGCTACTGTTAGTACTACTTGCTGAAATAAGACACTCAACACGGGTTTGCATTTATCACCAGCAATACTTTTATTTAGAGACTCTCATGAAGATGGACCCATGCTGGTGCTCTTCCAAGTACAAGCCCTGCAGTGGCGTAGCCAGGATTTTTTCAGTGGGGGGCGCTGGGGGGGGCTTGACCATTTCTTGGGAGGGCGTCTTGTTACTATCTAAGCGGAGCGCCACCATGAGTTGGCGCGCAGAGTACCACATTTTTTAGCTAAAATGGCCTCCTAGATCGTTGGAAATGACACTTCCCAGGCAATGTAAGCTGCTCTAAAGTTTTCTCAACATCCTTAAAAAAATATTTGGTTGAGGGCTGCAGCCCCCAACCAAATATTTTTTGGGAAAATTCGGCCAATATGCTGAGAATTTTTCGGGCACCTACTGAAAGAAAAATCAATTGCAATGTGTTTTTGAATGGTTAAACTTATATTATCATTATTGTAACGACTTTCCCCGAAATTATAACTTAATGGAAGGGTAATAACACGGCAAATGATTGTTTGTAATTGGCATGCGATGTAATAACCGATGCATGCCTTTATGATATGTACATTAACATG
>JAIPMN010036183.1:0-10695 GCA_020650975.1 Apostichopus californicus
GTTTTGTACTTACGAAAATGTTTGGCCTAACACAATTGAAGACTGACTTCATACAGACTAAATAATCGTGCGATAACAGAACATTGATGATGATAAGTTCGTTCACCTTAAATGAAGTTTCTTTGGTGATAGAGCGAACGTGACATGGAAGTTTGGACAGACATAACGTTCGACATCAAAGATTGCTTATAACTCACACATTTTAACAATTACTGCCATGTTTTGGACAAGATGATGACGGGCGATTACCAATGTTGTAATCACATTGACTGACGGGAGAATTTGTTTCTTTGTTTTGAAGGAAATGATAGATATACATTTGATCAAAAATTGGACAGAATTTTAGAAGTTCAAGGTAAAGAATTTCCATGTCTGATTAGAGAAAATTGAATGGGGAGTAGAACCAAAACTAACTATTTTTTGTTTTGTTCCACTATCCTGTTTTAAAAAATGGTGGACAATATTTGAAGGGGTGGGTCATTTAACAAGGGAGGCCTCAAGAAATTGAGGTGTATAAACATATGGGACCCTATTCCGTCCACAATATATAGTTCCACTTAATAAAAATACTTCGGACACAGATAAAAAAGACACCACATACAGATCATTATTTTTTTTATTTCTATAACCATATAACTGCATAATTCTGGTATCACAATTTTTTTTAAATTGAATATGTTGCATTACCTCAACTCATATTTGAAAAGTATAATTGGACCCCTTTACTGTGAAATCTGCCTTAGGTTATATTCAACTCATCCAGTTCATATGTCATCTTCAGTGGCTTCATTCAAGGACATGATATTAATACACTGGTACACTTTAGATATACTCATACATATATTATCACAACATCTTTTCCATTGATAATATTCACCATATATGTCGTTGTCAGTTTGTACATTGCTATATATATTAAACAATGGGGATGCCGGTGTGCTGGGGGTGGGGGAGATGGATGGTAGGGGATCAGGACAGTGGGGCGAAGGGCTGATGATGCATGGATAACAGATGGGAAAGGCATATTGTCAATATTACAGTACTTGGGATTTTACAAGGTTGTCAATGTTTATGTTTACATAAATATCTATTCACAGTAATTTGCATAATTTGACATTTAAACTGAGCTGAAAGAATTTAAAATGAACAATGTTGTGTCTACTTTGCATCAGTGTTTTTGTTTCCCTTTTTTATGGAAATTTTATTTATATTCCATGTTTATAACATTGGTGCTATTGTCTTGATATTTATACTTTGAAATAGTTTTTTTATTTGCGTAAATCATGTTATGTCTGAGACTTAATTAAGTTAGAAATATGTGACATTTTCATGCAATAGAAATTCAAGATGTTGTAAGGTTCATTGTTCTATTTTACAAAATTTAACCTAGTTTGGTAACTAAATGTAAAATTTCCATTCTGTTGATTTCCTGGTATTTTTCATTTTTAAATTGTGGCTAATAGAGGGCAGCAGAGCTCGAGAAAGAAGCAGAAGAGGAAGCAAGGAAGGCTCAAGAGGATTTAAAACAAGCCAAGAATGCGGACGAGAGACGAGTGGCCGAGGAGGCTGAAAAAGCTGCAAAGGAGAAGGCTAGACGTGAGACCCTCATTTGTTCCCATTGCAGCAAACCGAACATGATCAAAGAATAGAGAAATTATTTAGCATTTTATTAGTTTGTAAATAATATTTCCATTAGTCTCTCCATCATATATAAAATAGGCTATGAAAAAAATAAAAAATAACAAACACCCACATCACCTCCTCCCCCCCCCCCCCAAAATAAAAAAGTATACATACAAAAACAAAAACAAAGCAACAGATGGGATTTCATTTTCCTCAAGAATAATATCCTGAAAAGACAAGATATCTTCACACAATATTTTCATAGAAATATAGTTGAATTGTACAAGGAAGGATATGTTGATTTCCTAATGTCAATGGAACCAAGACTTTACAGAGATGTGAAAGTCTTACTGGAGTGCTTTATAGCTACTGTACATTGTCACATGGTTAGAGATTTAACCCTGAAGACTGTAAGAATAATTAGAATTTAGGTGATGATAGAAGTCATCTTAATACCATACTCATAGACTTTGCAAGAAATCATATAGAGGAAATACTTTAAAATGTTTGGGACGGAAAAGAAATTAAAGTTTGATCATTTTCCACCTTTTCTTATTAATAATTGTTTCATGTTTAAATATTTGCAGGAGAAAAACATCAAAGAATCAGAAAGGAATTAAAAGTTGCGATTAAAAAGAAAGACAAGGATTTAATCACCAAATCCGTGAAAGAATTTAAAGCAGCAAAGTTAGCCGACACAGATGGTGACCTGAAGAAAGCTGAAACCATTCTGAAACGGTTCAAAGCGAGAGATGGTGGGTTGTTTATTTTTCATGATAATTCGAAAATAATTTTTGATATTGATAGCAATTGCTTGTTAGTATAATTGGCCTGGAATCAGGAAACAAAGAAAAATAACAAGGAAATCAAAATAACAAAGTTCCAAAGCGATGATTGTCAGTTGAGAGTTTCTAAAAAACTTTGATCTTTTTAGTGTTTGTTTATATTTGTCTTTTTTCTGTAAAGTTGTGCACTTTTTCTTTTTCATCCATCTGTCATGTTTAATTCTTGGTATTTTCAGACAACAGATTTAAATTCTAATTGCTAATCATTTTCTCAACAACTTCATCTGTGATTTTAAATTCATCCCTTTTTGTATTCTGTTGAAAGAAATGATTGAATTAAACTAAGAAAGTGTACAACAGAAGAATAAAAAATTAACTGGCAAATTATAAATAAAGTTGAAAAATGTTTTGATCATTGGGTACTTGAACCTGTAACCTTTGGAGTACAGTACTATGATCTACTGACTGAGCTACACAGCTATTAGTTGGAGGTGAACCACACGTAGCTATTTTGTGGCTCAGTATGAAGATCCCAGAACTTGTAATACTGGTGTTATTTGGATCAAATCCTGATAAGCGTGAACAATTAATTTGCACATTTCAAATTCAAAATAAATTGAATTGAATTGTAGAACTTTGTATACAAAGTTCTACAGATTAGATTAACATTTCAGTGATACAGACTGCACAATTTCAGTCATCATGCACAACATAGAGAGTCCCAAATCACATCTGTGTGTTAGGAGTTGAAATTCCAGCCATCCTGATCTCAGATTGATACAAATTGAATTTAGAAATGCTACCATCTTTGACTCAACTCAAGTCTTCATATTACTGCCAGTTACTGAATGATTCCTCTTTGAAATTGAGTGACTTGAGACAATCTTACATCTTTGTCCTAGAAAGAGTTGTACTTATCTCAAGTTGGAATCAACTTGAAAAAAAAACAACATTAGTCTGGTTTTCTGCCAGTGACCAAACTTGAGCCAGCATTGTTGCTAGATACTGTATAATCAATGAAAGGCAGACACACTTGACAACTTGAATTAGTGTAGTAGTTTTGTGACCGACCTTTGACACTATCTTCAGCTATTATACAAGAGGAAGATGGATTACAACTATTTTTTTTCATAGAAAGTAATTTAAAAAATATCTGCTTGAAATGATTGACTCAGCCATGAAGTGTATTGATTCATAAATCTAAGGTAGGAATGAAGGTAAGATTGTGCAAAAAAATGGGAGCACATTGCCATTGCCTGGAATTTGACTAACTAATGTATGTAAATGAATATCTGAATACTGACTGGGAAATTATATACAAGCTTGAAAAGAGTAGTTAAATATTTGGCCAACCATAAATTCATTGGCCCTTTCAAAGTTGTTTGGCTAGTTCTTACTGACACCATCCCAGAAAAAGAATGGTCACAAAGGGATTGCCAATTTGCCACCGACTAACTGCTGGATAGCACCTGACTTGTAACCAGCAGGTCACTGATTTAAATCCCATTCCAGCCAAACATTTCTGTGTCATTTACACATTTTTTGCTTTTCATTTGTGTCATAGATCTAGTAAAATCAATGGAAATCCGTACTTTGGAGAGCCTTGAGAAGGCCATAAATGTGGTTAAGAAGAATGGCTTTGAGGCATACATGCCACAAGAGATGGCAGCAGCCAATAAGATGCTGCTTAGCCTCAAACGGCTGAAGCGATTGAAGGATGAAATCTTGAACTTGAAACAGAGCACTGTGGCTGAAATCAGAAGCTACAGTAAACCACCAGCACAGGTTCACAAAGTGATGATTGCAACGTATATACTGCTGGGTAATAAAGAGAGTGAATTGAAGGTAAGAAACTGTCAGATGGGAATATCAAAAAGAATAACAGCGGGGACCTGTATACTAGTGGGAAATGATGAGAGGTGCATTGTAGGTAAGGGACAGTCTTGGATGGGTATCAAACAGCTGTGAGATTAGTTGGAAACATGGAGAGTGAATTGCATGTAAAGGGATATTTGGATGAGAATGTGAAACAGAATAATCACAGGGATATGTTTACTGGTGGGAAATAATGGAAGTTCCACTGGGGGTAAGGGATAGATATGGATGGGTATCCAACAGCTATGGCAGGAACCTATAGGCAGGATATTAATATGGATAGTGAATTAAAAGTAATGAAGAGTTGAATTTGAATGTCAAACCTAATTTACAGCAATATATATATTGGTGAGATACGATGGTAGTTCATTAGAAACCAGACAATTTGGTATGGGTATCAAGTAGGGTAATGATGGTGATTTCTTTACAACAGTTATTGTCTGAAAGACTGTGGCAAAGATAGCTATTTACCATGAAGGCAACTATTTGCAATGCTACTTGTTAAATCTTACCATACAAGTGTACTGAATGTTGATTGTATGTGATTGGATGATGACTCTACATTATCGTAAAAGCAACACTACTTGAACAAGAATTTTTAGTTATTACACTAGCCTCATTTATAGACATAAAATCATTTTTTTCTGGTAATTTATAGGATTGGAAGAAAATGCAAGCACTGATAGGTAAGACTGGAAAGGAAGGCTTGAAAAGACGAGTCATGGAAGCTGACCCAAATAAAATACGTCCTGAGACAGCTACCAAAGTGAAAGGCATCCTGTCTGCCTTTGACTTGGAACAAGTCCGTGATGTCAGTGCTGGGGCTGCTATATTCTTTGCATGGGTGAGTTTCGTGTGCTGCATTGTTGTGTCATAGCATTTTGCGATACATCATAAGTTTGTTCCAAGGTATAGTGTCATTACAATGTAGCTATTTGGCTTAAACATTATAATGTCAGTCCATAAATTTGTGTTCAACATATAGTAATTTCAGTCCCCCACCTTCTGCATTCCTCCTCTCCAAATTAGTATTATTTCAATACTCATCCATCGTTGGTGACCATACTAATCAGGTCCAAGCTGTCCAGTTTTTGTAAAGTTCATGATATTAAATAATGTCTTCCAAAACTTAACGACATGACAGACTGTTGTCATGGAATTGCTAAATGAATATCGAATTAATTTTCAGGTGTCTAGTATAAAAGCTTTTAACAGCAATGATCTTCTGGCAGAAGCCAGCAGACAAAAATGCCAATGCTTTGAGCAAGAGTGGCTTCATTTTGTTCCAGACATTTGGGATTTTAAAGTTGGTTTGAACTCATAGACCAGTAGCATGTCTGTTACAAATGACTGTATTCTGAAATGCTTAGTTGATTGTATGTAGTTCCAGATTGCACCACTCTGTACTACAACGAAATGGCGATTACATGCTATAAAATGTAAGAAACCCTTTGGGTGGTCTTTGATATGAAATTTACGTAATATGGCTGGAAGTTTATCTGGAGAAATTCTACATTCCAGTTAACAGACTGGGGATGTTTATAGTTCATATTAATACAGTTCAATGAACAGTACAAAACATTACTGGTTAACAGTGCTAGAGACAGTGTCAAAGGGCTAATAATTGCAAGTTTGGGTGGTTTGGTGAGGCACTTTCGGTGGGATTAGGTGGGTGGGGGGTGAGGGTGGGACAGGTTCTGTTGAGTTTGAAGCTACCATGACTATAAGTTATAAATGGGGGTGGCTGTAAGCTTAATGCCAGAAGGAAGATGCTTCGTTAGTCTACTGGAATAATCCATTGACTGGCAGGTAAATCAACTGTTTGCAGTTTGTTAGTCTAATAGGTTATAACATCATGTAAAATACATCTTAAATGTTAATCATCTTTCAAATAGTTATCATATATACCATAAATATTCCTTTTTATCGTAAAACAGTCATCAGCAACAGAAGAAGATGTCCTGGAGCGTGAGAGGCAAAGGGCAGAAGGAATCACTCCAAATGAGTTAAAAGGAGGACATAAAAAAATTAAGACAGAAATGACTTCTGGATCTCTAACCATTACCATCTGAGTCAAAGCAGCTCACACTGTAGTAAGTTGGTTAGCTAAAGAATATTTTTGGTATGCATTATTGGTCACCTTGATATTCAAAGATATTTTTTCAATCTTAAAGGCTCAAAGTAACTTAGTGATCACGGCGGGTGAATTTGTTTGAAGACGGTGCTGGATGAGTGATTGACTCAAAGTTCTGCTTGTGCAGTTTCACAGAATGAAAACATGTTTAAAGGGTATTCTGGTGACAGACAATTGTAAACATATAAACTATTCCACAATGCTAGTTGAAAACACCATCTCAATATCATGCCTGTGAATGTGAACGTTTTTGACTGGCTAAACCCTCAACTACTACAGGAAGTTGGATCACAGTAGGGGTTTTGTGTTGTCTTATTTACAAATGCTCTTTGGAAGCTTTACTTAGGCTATTATAACCTTCTTGTTGATTTGTCATTGAAACCTGATTCATATGGATGTTTGGATAGCTGTCAATGTTCTCTGTACTTAGAACTTCATCAAAATGCATATTTTCGTAGAAATATTCTTTTGTTTGTGAATAAATCATTGAGATACTATAAAGAGTCATGACAGTCATGACAGCTAAATTGTCATGACGACATCATCCATTCTGCTGTTGCCAGATGCATTTACAACATATCACTAGATTTGAAACATTCATATCTTCACAATACAAAAATGCTATGAGGATTTGGTTTTCACAGTAAGATCAACAATTCACAGCAATCAACTTTAGCTACCAGAATATTCTTTTAAGAATAAAACAAGTTAAGATGCTTAACTTAAAATGCATAACTGGAGGCGGAAAAAAACTTTTATTTGACTAATACTAAAGTATTTTTGTACACAAACAATACTGTAGTTCCCGTTTAGTCAAAAGAGACAGTAATTTAGAGAAATTTGATGTCAGCGTTAGCAGATTCTCACTGACCAGAAACACGATGCATGTTGTAATGACGTCATTTTATTGTGACATCAACTGCGGAGTGAACCGCAAACGCTAAGCAATAACAATGGACTTTCTAAGTACTTCTCGTTAGAAAGTGAACCTTTTCTAAACATTATACTTCCAATAAAAATGCAGATGCATGAGAAAGAATGGTTGTTAGAATATTTCAGCATTTTTTAACTCATGTTATGTAGCAATTCTTCAATCAAAAGTACATTATGGATAAAAACTACCTCAACGTCTGGTGATATTCCTTTAGATAAGTTACTATTATAGGCCAGTATACACACTGTGCCGTACGAAATTAAGGTGTTTCAACAATTGAAATGCCTACCTTATGAAATATGTCGACATCTCTGGTATATCTTCATTTGTTGTTGCAATTAATCGTGTTTGCAGTTAGTTTCCAGTCAGTGTATGCAATTTTAATCGAATCCACAAAATGAAAAGTTTTGGGTGTGTCTCAGTCTCGCTGCCATAAAGTAAGGCGTTCAGAAAATCACAACTCCACGAGAGCAGATACACAAGTGAAGGGAACACCACGGTAATAAAAAGGGCCTGATAGATTCCATATTCCATATACTATTTTCAAAAGTTAAAAGATGCGAAAACTTTTACCGTCGCAGAACAATATATACATGCCTACAATGCACATTGTCCATAAACGTGTTAGTGTGCGTAGTGTCATTTCGTTGGTTCTGCTAAAGAGAACTAAGTCACGCCTGTGGCCTATTGTATAGCAGTGTACAACCTTTCTTTTGTAACATGATCTTTTTTCCCTGCACCTATGGGGTAAATCACGGCTGAAGATAAACAATTGAGCTTGCACATTAGAATAACAAGGCAGTTGTGGCTAATGAGTTTAGGCAAATATAAATATAAATATATTAGGGAGACTACCTTTAGAGGGCCTCTGCATAGACTATACTGCCTATAAGTGTTTGCCTGCAGCCACCCCGTTCAAAACTAATCCAAAACCTGTGACGTTTTTCGTCGGTTTGATGACTGGAAAACGTAAAGAAACTTAAACTTTGGTTTTCTGAAGTGTTGCAACCTCTTACTACCCAGTTCAATGGCATTTTGATAATAACAGTATGACAGAGTGTCGTGTCAGCCTAGTGTTAGTGCTAAAGTGAATAGCTTGATCGAAAGTTTACCTCAAGAGACTCGGCACAAGTACGTCAAAGGGGAAACCTGCAGTCATCTGAGCGCTTTGGAATTTTTGAGAAGACGCCGTAATGAGGCAGTCGATTTCTTCTACTTTTGACAATAGACCTAGCTATTTTCGGGAGGGGAAAACCCCAAGCATGAAAAATTATTTTGTTTGTATTTTTATCAAGAGTCCTATAGGCTACAAAATAAAAGGAATAATATCCCTGCAAACACGCCTGGGCATGGTTATTGTTGCCCCAATCAAATCCTTGGACAAGTAAGACCATGTACGAAAATTTGATACAATGTTCTCCATTAGGGGGCCTTGCCAACATAAGTCAATACCAGGTGTATTTAACCTGTTTAGGATGGGGGACCTGTTTTTCTTCCGAACCAAGTTTAAGCTGCATTTGGGCTAATATGTAAGAATGTAGGATGGTATACGCTAATTTCGCGTTGCTAAGGGCATTTGTATTTCTCCAAAAATTAATGATGAAGCTGATCGTTCTGTTTCCTGAGGATTATTTAATATTACACATATTACAAAATGAAGTCAACTCACTACCGTAAAGATGTTGATAAATGTCAATAAATTCTCTAAGCTTTGACTGTCGAAGCCTTAGCTAATTTCCATAATTAGCGTATGCGTACATGTAAAAACGACACACTGTGGTATGGATGTGTTTAGCTATGGATGTCGTTTGATCTGCTTTTACCATAATGCAAAATAACATTAATCCGGTTCACTATATGATTTGTCAAGGTATCCGTACCATTTTTAAGCCATCGAATGACAACGAATTTGTCTAAAGTGATTTTATATTAAAATTACACACAATTCCCCAGCACTGACTACTCGCAAGCTGATGACTTGAGAAACATTAGATTAATCCATCCACAAGAATTTGTTTCAAATCAAAGCAAGTTAGGCCTACGCTAGACTGTACTCATAAACACTGCATTATAGTATAAATTATGTGCTACACAATAAACATATGTAGGACCAACAGAATCACACGCTGCGATCAAGTCGTGCGTGGTTTTAAAAGAAATTTTGAAAGATTTTGTCGTGAACGATAATTTCTCATGACAAGAGGAGAAGCCATTCACACGTACCGACAAAATCGTACACGACAAGTCGGCTGAAACAAATCGCAGACGATTTTGTCGTGTCGTGTAAATGCGCCTTAAGCGTAGATTAAAGGTGACAATTGTTATGATAAATCAAGTCACTTTCTAGTAATAAAGGTAGTTTGAATTTGCTATTTTCCGTACAGAAAAGCAATGCAATTAGTTTGTTTGTGAACTTAGGAACACATGTTATTGTATATTTGATTTTAAACAAAATTGATTATTTTCCTTACAAAAGGACTTTATACTCGACAGAGAATTGTAAGAATACCAGCCACGGTGCACATGCTATTCCATTTAATTGGGATTTGTTTCAGAAGTCATGATCAAACAACCATGGGCTCCTGAATAAAGTTGTAAGTAGGAAGGCAGTTTTTTTGGGAGAGAAAGGGTAATGTGTAGAGACATAAAGTTACACAGAAGAAGATGAATATTACTTCCCAAAAATGATCATTTTGAAGCTAAGCCCATCGAGTGATCTGAAGGTGTGACACACCTTCTAATCCTGTGAATGCAGGCATCACTACTTATATTCACTAATCCATTTAGACATGTCTTTCAAATGCAAATATATGTGTAAAACTGAAAGAAGAGCTTCAGGTTGTTTTCTTACCTTGATGATGCAATATTATCTCATATTAAGAATATTGTTGCAGAATGTTACACTAAATTGAATGTCAATATTTTATTAGTATCAAATTCACAATATTACTAACAGAAAAAAGACAGAATGTTTGTAACAGAATCAATATTAGGGCTTTTTTTCACATGGTTGTTATTGAATTGAGTAGCTTGTCGTGACTGTATTGTACAGTCCACACATAGCTTTAGTTGAGTTTTCCAATCACTGCAGTAGATTATTTGTGGTTGCTAAACGCGGTTTCTTCTTTCTGATTGATAGGTCTCTCAATGACGTAGGATTTTTAGACTTCCTACTTTATAAATTTTCCAAAACAGACTTAAACAACACCCAAATTAACCTCTGTTGCTTCATTCTAAGTTGATGATGCACATAATAATAACAACACTAGAAGGCTTTGTCACACTTTGAAACTTGAAATGGCCGGTAGTTAGGGATGTTGTAATATACACATATATAAATATAT
>JAIPMN010036207.1:0-10197 GCA_020650975.1 Apostichopus californicus
TTAAATTATACTCTGGATGATAAACCCACAAAGCGAAGATCGTAGTGGTAAGTAACGTACAGGGGACATTAATGGTGAGAAGCTATATATGTACTGATATACTAAACACGCCATTAATAACACAGGCTATGTACCGATATACTAAGCACGTAATTAATGACATAGGCTATGTACTAATATACAACTTGAATACGTTATAATAGACTCACCCGGTGGGAATGTGGTTATATTAGCTCAGTGAAACTACCGTGAAACATGCATATGAGAGTATTCTCAAATTCTACAAACTTCCTGATAATCCGGAAGAGTATTAACTTAAAACAATAGAATAAACAGATCCAGTTTCTGAATTTAACTGATTTTTAAGATTGTTTACTTTATATGATAGTATCACGTGACTGATATATTTTGCTTTATCAGGGTGACCAGAACGATGAATCGTAAATGTTATTTTTCTGAAATTATTGGAAAACTATCAATCATTTGATATTCAACCTAATCGGATTACAAAGGAACCGTAAAAATTGTTTTCCTCGACCCGAAATTCATACGTACCGCTTAATTAAAGCAGCAGTTTAACTTAGGTTTGTAATTTTACCGTGGTTAGCTAATACTATACACAAGTATGTGTTTTGATAACAGTGGGTCATATTTCTCTTTAATTTCATAAAATAAAGGTTACCGAGAGAATAATTAAAAATTTGATTTGATCTTCAACATTAATATTTCGTCACGTGTGCGCTTCGTATTGCTGCATTATACACATTAAAGACCAAATTGGAAAATGTTTGAAAAAGAAAAAAAGATTTCTTCCTCACATTTTGAAATGAGCCTTGACCATAGTCAAACTACCTACGTTTTTATCTGATGTCACTATCGATTAGCATCGATAGAATCATACAAATTAACTCGAAGAGCTTCTTCAGCATGCAAATGAATGAATAATCCTTAAATCTTCAATTAAGAGAGAGCATTGTGAAGCCCGCCATCTAAAATGATGAGCTGTAGGTGACATTCCAAAAGGATATCGTGAATATTGATAACAAAACAGAAAGTTGAATTGTTCAGGGCGGGTTGATATTAGATTACTTCAAAGGTCGATGTTTTGTGTAAACAATAAACAGTAAAGAAGAGATAAGGAGAGATTCATCTTGATGTAATCTTTGTCGAGCCAGAGACCTCTTGGTAAAGTGGCTGTTTCTGTTTACTTATACAATTATACATTGATTTATGATAATTTTGTTAAGTTAGCTCCATCCATGCATACTATATGTATTTATACAACACCTAATTATATTCCGGCCATTTGATTGGTCAATTGCTCGTCGATTGCATGCAAAATCCGCTCTATTGCACGCTATGAAATAGAACCATGCGTTATACTTTTTTGATAGCACTTTTTTCAATGGTAAGAGAGCAGAGAAACCTGTCTGTTCAAAAAAATATGTTGCATGAGTGCATTTTACATCCAATTATATCCAAATTTGAAGGTGTTGTATAAAACAAATAATGAATGGTTTTCATTCGTGCAATAGTGCAAATATTTCATTCGTTGAAAGATGTAATTTGTTCCATTCAACTCGGCTGCGCCTCGTTGAATGGAACATTCCATCTTTCAACTCATGAAATATTTGCACCATTGCACTCATAACCATTCATTATTTGTATAATATTCAACAGATCATCGCTTTGAATATAATCATGGATAATATCATTCAAAGGAAAAACAGAGTGAAGACCCAAGTTTAACCCAACCAGTCACGAAAGTTGTTGTGACGTCATAATCAATAGAGCGCCTTTTAGTAACTAAATAGTTTTGGATTAGTAACTTTACCATTAGAAGGCTGATGTTAAAATAAACGTTGATAAATATTTAAGCATCAGCATTCTAATTACTCTTACAGTGTATGATCAAGAGTTCAACATGAATTTTTTTATTGTTTTTACATAAAAAGCTAGATTTGTGTTATCAAACTGATTGAGTGACTTATGTAACATGGTGTAACAGTACAGAGAGCCCTGTCGATATTAGTAATTTCTTATACACTGGAGAGTCCAGAGAAATGATATTTTCTTGATGATAGAATATAAATGACGTTAGACTCTTTGAGGCATCGTATCACCGTCTGCAATATAAAAACAGGAACGATAAATATAAAACTGTGTTTGACTTCTGTTTTTGCATCTTTGGGGTTTGTTCCTTGGAGGTCGTCTCGTTTAGAACCATCTGCACCTTGTCTGTATATTGTGCTCTTAAAGCAACATGCAGTGTATTTGGATACTAAGCACACACTGAAGAACTTGCGAGGTTCTTTGTTATGTTCCATCTTATTCCATTAACAATTGTTGCACACTGCCCTTCATTTATTTTAATGATCAAAATGTCGCAGGTAAAACCACCTCCAACAGTAGCTTCATGTAAGTGCACTCGTGACAACCCTGGTTAGTGTTGTTGATAAGTAAATGGCAGAACAAAGTTCACAAACCTCGTTACTGCAGTCTAAATATATCTTAATTGGTTACTATTAAAAGAGAAGATATGGTGAGTATAGTAATTAATTAGTCAGCTGACAGAGATCAGCCAATCAGCGACAAGCAGAGTATATAAAGTCGCTGATGATATCAACTTGAGAGATTGATCGAATATTAACCTTTGGCACGGTTATTTGAATGAAAGGAAACTAAACCACAAATTGGTACCTGGGCCCAGGCACGGATCTGGGAGATTTGGTAATGAGTGAGTTTACACAAGAAGTTATTAGCACAGCCTTACACGGAGAACACGCCACATTTATATTAGCATAAATATGCGTCAAAATGCCACATTTATGTGTATGTTGTCTTCTGGGGAGGCTTTTCCCGCCAGACAAATTTAGAAATTTCTGAACTTTTCTTTACATATTTCACTTGAAATTACTATAAATGGTGATCAATATATTGCATTTAAACATGCTAGAGAAGTCGAATAATGGTCAACCATGTCCATTTTCACTTGCATTCCACTGCTACCCTCAAATCTTTTCCCTCTTTATCACATCATAGTGTCAATAGTCCATTCTCCTGGTATTGAAAGGATTGGGGTTTGGAAAATATTAAGTGACTTTTAACGTTTGGCGTTCTTCATTTCAATCAAAATTTTGTTCACTTCAACATTGAAATGAGCAAACATTTCCGGAGGATGGAACTGGACTCGACCCATTATCTTTTGCAATATTGATGTCCTTGGTTCGAGTCCCGATTTAGTCCCTAATTTCTTTGCTCGTTTTAATTGTTTATCATTTCTTCGTTCTTTTCCATTTTCATCTTCTTCTTTTTCTTCACATTAAAGGATGCTCGTAAGAGAATCTCGCCGTCTGTTGTCAAGATATTATTTAACCATCGCCTCTAGTCTCACTCACAACTCATATCATTCCTGTGTACATCTTTAATCATTCCCGTGATATACAGGCATATTAAGTGTATAGAATACCAGTCATCGAAACAATTTCAATCTTAATAGATCAACATATAGTTAATATTAAAAGTAGCAAGTACTTTTGAACGTCTGATATGACAAAATAAACACATCAAGGCATAACTATCAGATATGAATTGTATTATCAA
The DNA here is from genome assembly GCA_020650975.1 of Apostichopus californicus. Classification (NCBI taxonomy): domain Eukaryota; kingdom Metazoa; phylum Echinodermata; class Holothuroidea; order Aspidochirotida; family Stichopodidae; genus Apostichopus; species Apostichopus californicus. Next base: position 3,604 of record JAIPMN010036207.1, read on the forward strand.
ATAAAGTTGTTTTACTGTGTAAACTATAAACTACCAACTTTGGTGAACCAGTATAGACTGACTATTAGGCCTACTGATAGCTATTTAGCGTCCAGGTCGCATATAAGACATCACATGATATGACACCATCTACTGTAGTCAATTGGATGTTCTTTATTCCCGTTTCTATATGCTTTCATTTCGTGATTTTCATTTGTAATTTAAGGATAAAAAGACTCTAGACTTAATATCTACTCTGGATAATAAACCTACCAAGCGATGATCGTAATGGTAAGTAGGCGTATATACATACAGGGGACGGTAATGATGTACAGCTTTTAATTCAGAAAAAAATATCTGTAAATGTTCGTAGCGTTAAATGATTTATTCTAACATAGTATTAACTGTAATCAGTAATTTCCATGTTTGCTTATTAAAAATCTCAGTTTACCAGTTTATCAAAAATGGAGATATAGCATTCTGTAAATTTGACGAACTTTTGTGTAACTGTGCATTGATTTATAAGTAGTAATATCTCATTCTGTGAAAACTACAAAGTCAAATGCAAGTTTATAGTAGTTATTTAGCTATATCAACATCCAGGTATGTGTGTCACTGATGTTGTCACGCTTTGTCAACTGTTGCGGTAGATATGATTTGTTTCCTCCCTGAGCGGTTTAAATTACCGTTTTAAATATTACCATTTTAGAAAAAGAGCTTTTAATTGAATTTTCAGTGCAACTTATGAATATTTTTGCAAGTTTTAAGCAGAGCGGAGAACATTCCTAACACGTCAGCTCGTCGTCCACGGATATGGTTTTGTGTTAGCCTAACGTTATAGTTAGACTTGTTATGTTAGGTGGTAGGCTGTGAGGTATGTGTGTTATGTTAATACCAATTGTTAATAGTATTGACTATGCTGTGATTGTACAGAAAGAACCAATGGTCACTTGCACTTTGCACAGCAAAACAAAACGTCACATTTTCTGGTAGAAATTGTCACACGCCATTGCATAACAATATTCGTTTGCATCTTATTAGTAGCGAATCATTACACTACAGACCATATTATTTTTCGTAGCGCTCAGAATTTAAATCGTCGTAGGAATAGAAGGAAACTTATTTCACAGAATGAGTAAGGGTGAGAGGTAATTCACTACTTGGAATTATCTAGTAACCTCGTTCTGTCACATTTGTTATTCTCAAGATATATATACCTCAAAAAACGTCATTACTTTCTATAAGTTGGAAATTATTTGGAAGTTCTGTGAGTCTACTTGTAAACTATGATTTGTGTTCGCTTTCACCTTGCTTAAATCTCTAATTGTGTACACGTTGACATACGTTTTTTCTGGAGAAAAGTATAACGTTATTTGACACACTGTTAGGTGTAATTAAAAAGAAAACCGACGACGGGAATTCAACGATGAATACCAGTGCTGCTTTGTTTAACTAACCGATTTAGAACTAACACCTAAATACCATCGTTGCTTGCTACCGTCATACATCATTGACTAAGAACAGACTGCACACTTTGAAGGAATTGGTCGTGGTTAGCTGGGTTGTATGAATTGTTTTGGTTCTCCAAAGTAAAACTAATAGTATAAACTAAAAGGGGAAGTTCAGATGACTATGACGGGTAGAGATAGAGGTTGGATTTAAGCAGTATTATCTTTTAAGGAAAAAATTAATGCTACTTTTCTGAAAACCAATATTTTTTACCGTTGGCTGTTATTCAAGCTATTTATAAATATAACAGAACTAAGCACTGAATTGCTAAAACAGATGTACATTAATTAAGACGTTGTCAATAGGTAATAACATCGCTTCCATTAACATACATCAGGCTATCAAGACATGCCATCCAAACATATTCCTATACTTTGCTGTATATCATAAACCTACCGAGCGACCCCCCCCCCCCCCTTGAGTACCCCGAAACATTACATTTACTTCAAAGCAGGAAGTATCACTTAAGCACTCTTTTCAGGTTGAAGGAAGCTAAGTCTTAATGATCCGATGCGATTAGTTTAGATATTGTGGTAGTGTATTCCCAATAGTTAAGACATTATATTGAAAACGTATTATATGAATTTTATGTTACGATTGAAATTCGTCAACGTCAGCTGGATTGTTACAAAATTCGGAATTTCACATTCAGATACTCGTTATATGTTAAAATACCTGGATATTCTCGCGTCCGTGGAGCAACGACATTAGAAAGTGTCTAATAACTAAATTTATCAAAGGATATTCTGAAAACTTATATGAGTGAAGGTAAGTCTCTGTATCTTCTAAATCTCCTATTTTCTAGGGCTGGGCACATCAAGATAATAATACAAATCGTCGCGTAAGATACAATGACCCCAAGCAGTAATCGCTTGCGAAGGTGAAAAGTATGTAATAACTTTGTACAGTTGTGTCATCTACGTATCTATAGAAGTGTGATAAATATCGAATATTATCATAGCTAACGTCACTATCGTTTCGGTTTCCGTTTTGTTTCGGTTACGTGTAGTGCCGGATTGAATATGGTTATTAATTCATATTCCACCCAAACCAAATCGGTATTTTTAAGCATGAGATACTGTTCATGAACGGTATAACCTTATAACAGACTTGTTTAATTTTCCCATTGCAAATATTATCAAGATAAACGTATACATGTCTATCCTGCATAATGAACCGTGTTTAGTGGATCCTGCATAGTGGATTATGTTTAGTGGATCATGTAAAGGTGATCGCGTATACTGTATCATACATGGTGGACTATGTATATTAAATCGCGTATAGTAAGTCACGTATCGTGGATCGCGTATAGTGTATTCTGTATATTAGATTTTGTATAACGGATCATATATATTTGATCATGCATATCGGATCCTGTACAATGAAAGGTGAATTGTGGATTATGTATAGTGTCGTTTACAGTGTTTCATGTGTAGAAGATCCAGCATAGTGATCATATATAGTGGAGTACGCATATCAGATCACGCATTGTGGATTCAGCATAGTGATCACGTATAGTGGATAATAAATAGTTGATCCTGCATATTGGATCCTGTATATTGCATCATGTATAGTGTATGTTACATATTGGATCCTGTATAGTGCATCATGTATAATGATTAATGTAAAGAGGATCCTGTATACTGGATCTTGTATAGTGGATCTAGTATATTGGATCATGGATATTAGATAATGTATAGTGCATCCTGTAAAGTGGATCCAGCATAGTGGATCGTGTAAAGCGGATCGTTTATAATGGATCGTATATAGCGGAATATGCATAGTGGATCCAGCATATTGGATCGGGTATAGTGAGTAATTCATATATGACCCTTTATAGTGTATCTTTAATCTTTCATCTTTCATCATAGAGGATCGTACATAGTGCATAGTAGATCTTGCATGGTGTATCCAGAATAGCGATCATGTAAAATGGTTTCAGCACAGTGTATCGTTAATATTGCAACCAGTATAGTTGATCATGTATAGTCGATCCTGTAAAGTGGATCAAGGATAGTGGATCGTGTAAAGCGGATCGTTTATAATGGATCTTCATCGCGGATCAGGCATAGGGAATTTTTTATTGTGGATGCTGTATAGTCGATCCTATATATCATCTCGTGTATAGTGGAAACACATATATTTTGAAAACATCCGGCTAAAATATTGTGGTGTTCCCAGTGTGTTGTAATCTGTTATAATGTATGTTCTTTTAACCGAAGGACTGTTATAGCAAATGTTGATGAAAACCTACAATCTCTCAATATAACCTGATCCTGCTGCTGGTTTTGTCTCAATACATTGTCATTACATTCGACACAAATAACCCGCACAAAATGTATGTATCTATTTTATCGATGCTGGTGCATTTAGGCCCTAGCACGTTTTAATCTCGTAAAACGCGACATAATTCTAGTCCTTTGCAGATGATAATTTCCCAATTTAAAATGAAAATACAGTAACAAAAAGTTTGACTCAGTGTACTGATTAGACCCCTTAACCAATATTTGAGGCAAACTGAATTGACGTAATTTTTTACCACCACACGCATATGGGTTATTGTCAATGTAAATGCAGAATGACCAAACCCTGAACCATATTTGGTTATAGATATCCACCGACCCCAGCGTTGAGTAATATTAATTTTTCAGGGCCTATAATATACACTTCACCTTTGCAATACAAATATAACTAGTATCATAACAAAGAACTTTTAATGTTCACTTTTGTAAGATAAATGATATGATATCCATTAGTGGAATTTACAAACTAAATACAGTAATACACACTACAAATTGAGGAATTTCGAAGTGGGATAATAATAGTCAGAATATGCGTTTTCCCGGCGCTCTGATCATGCAATGAAGGTGGTTATTTGTTTTGGATAGGGTCTAGCAATAGCCATCCGTGATTTGACACGGAATGACCCAATATGCTTTTTAGAGAACCATTTTGCACATGAGCTCATTTTTAACCAACCTTTAAATAATGTTGATTAACTGACTCTTCTGGACATGTACTGAACTGACAAAAAAATGGTTTACAAAGGACATCCCTAAAGGTTATACTTTTTAATTTGGAACAAATATCATTTTATTGACTTTCTGCCTTTCTTGAGAAGTATGCAAATTCTAATACACACTGTACATGTATGTGTCTATTGACATTTATTGTATAGTAATGTCTTTTAAGTGAATTAAACCAGAAGCAGACAGTTCATTGCAACTATTATTTGTTTATATGACATTGGATTATGCAGATCATTTAACTGAATGAACTTGAAGTACAATATCCAGGCTCACACAAATATGGAACATCACAACAGGAAAATCGTTTTTTCATTTGTAAAAATCCCAAACTTTTAGGGTTTCTTTATTTTAAAATAAGGCAAAATACACTCCTGAAATCTTTGTACAAACAGGGTGGTACTATACCTCTTCTATTACAAACACAGTAATAAGATTTTTTTCAACGTGACTCGTTTTGAGTTATAAGCTGTCAAAAACGACCTCTTTTATACATCAGAGCAACTTAAAAAACCTCATAAACTAATATTGAGACAAGCTAGAAACCTGAAATTGGTAAGTTGTAAGAACTTAATACTAAAAATTATAGTTAAATACCCTCACAGCTCTCAGATGGTAACGTTGGTAAAATAAATTGTATGAAACCCTCGCTCATGCTGCTTGTCTATAGTGGTTGAGGATAAGGAAAACTTCGTTCAACTCTCAATACAACTTAAAGATACTATTGCATTGGGTAACTGTTAATGGTAACTTATGAAGGTTTCATAACTGTCGTGAGCAAGTACTAGGCCTTTCAGGGGCGTGTTGTTGTGTCGTCAAGATTTATAAGAAAACATTTTCTACAAAAGTTAAGGGGCATAACAAAATCAGTTACAAGTGCTATGTTTATATTTTTTTCATTTCTCTCTATGCATTTTTTACATAATATTGATTTTAAACACCACACCGCGTGTTCATAGACTATACCATTATCACAAACGCTATGGAAGAGAGTTTTATACCATACAATAGTATACAATGTGTGATGTCAAGGTCATCACATATGGTACTGTAGCTAGTCTACGGCACAATTTCCCGCTTCGAAACTTGACAATCACTTGTTTTTGTAGTTTAGTTATAGGTTTCTTCATTTGTTTTTTCTTTTGTGCATATTATAGACCTAGGCATATCGATCACTATAGGCTTGCGCATAATCCAATGTAATGTATGGGTTCATTATAGCTAAGTATTGTGTGTTTCTATACAGGTATATTAAATTGAATGTTTTTATGGAAGACTGCTGGGACGCAAGTTTTTTTTTTCTGAGCGGACGCAAACCGTTTTAAGACGTTGCTCCGTATTGTACTTTAATACAAAGTGTTCTTGAACCTTGATCTGAAAAATTAACAGCAACTACAAAACAATGCAGCATTTGACGGTTAACGGAATGATGTCATTATTTAGATTCACTAATTTCCCCATATTAACAAACAGATTCAATGGCCAGGAGCTGTACTCAGACAACCCATTCGTCATACAGATATACAGAAAGCCCATATATGTTTTAAATGACATCCGCTTAGCAAAATCGTACGTTGTACATTATGCGTACATTTGGTCAGGGACGTCGCTAGAGGGGGGGGGGGTGTTGGGGGTGTCTCATCCCCCCCCAATCTTGGTAAAACTGACGATAGTTGGAAAATTTCAGTGCCACAGTCGGAATTTCCGACTGTCGCACTCTAATTTTTCCAACTGTCGCACTCTCATTTTCCGACTGTCGCACTCTCATTTTCACATATTCTTGTAATTTGTGATTGACCTAAAATTTTCGGTCAAACTTGACCTTTGATCAGTGATATTTACCACGTTTTCCTTGTCACATTGCGAAATTGTATCTCGCGATCCTTATACTCCACCATACAAAACTTCGTATGATTTTGAATTACTCTAAAAAAATAATTTCTAATAGAACTACTGTACAACGTTCGCCAGCTTAGTAGTAGTAGTAAGTTGAGTCTCGTCTATCCGACATGCTCAGTGATTAACCTCCGCCACGTATCACGATCTTGCGCAAGGTTTATTGCTTCCTCGAAATTGTTAA
>JAIPMN010036219.1:1477-12003 GCA_020650975.1 Apostichopus californicus
TATATCAGTGGAGTCATATCGTGCAAGGGTTGAATACCCCCCCCCCACCTCCATGTACCTCCCCCACCTCACCCCCGCCGCACCCACACACCCTCTCCGCCACCCCTTCCGCAAAAATCTTAGATATAAATATAGAGTTTCCCCAATCCGGCTCAAATTTCTGCCATGTAGACCTTTAATGTATCACACTACAAGGTGATCTTCCCGGGCTGTCTTATCTCACAGACAGATTGCAATTTTTACAAGCCAGACTGCATATGTAGAGTTTCAAGCAACATAGCTGACGTTTGCGAGGCTTGCACAATGTCCACGTTAGTTTAGGGTAAAATCGTTTGTGTATCTTACTTTGACGTGGCCTGTTAAAATATTAGTTTTAATTCCGGAACTAACAAACCGTAATTAGCGCATCTAGATCAAGATGGTTACGTCATAATTGGTTTGCTTTTGTTTTAGAATAAGGAAGAGTGCTCCGACAGAGGGGGTAACACATAGTAAAATTGCAGTACAGTTCAGTTGTTTTATTGTCGCCATTGGATACTAAAATTGTAGTAGAGATGAGAAAGTTTTGGTCTAAATTAATATCCTTCGAAATTGCGTAACAGCGTATTGTGGGTATTTAATGACCCCACTGCTAGTTGCGCTTGTGACGTAACTCATACCTAGGGAAAAGATTATCTTTAGGACAGCACATTAAGGGTAGATACAGCATTGACTGGCTATGTTATGGCCGGATTAAGACTTCAAAGTTCAAGGGCCCGATTATAAGTTTGTTCTGAGCAGAAAAAAACAAAGAAAGAAGAAAAGACAGATGATTAGGTTCTGCGACCCGTATTTATCGCGATATTACTTATTAATTGCGCCTGCCATGTTAACGAGGGCGCTCGACGCATACTACATGCAGAGTCGTGTACGACTCTTGACTAAAGGTATATCAAAATACAAGAGGCCCCCAAAACTCAATGGACCGAGAGCATTTACAGGCAAATTTTCTGTTTCGGGTCATGCCGTGGGGAGGGGGTATCATACGGGTAAAAGACCCAGATGGTATTAGATCCGCACATACAGCCAAGAAAATAACCTACGCATACTTTGCATATGGCAATTGGTGCAAGGTTGTTACTTTGCATTATTTGAGAGAAATTGAGAAAACTTCATTTATTTATAGACAAACATTTGTACGGAAAAAAGGGAACCCTTCTCCCCAGGGTTGCCGAAATACATAGTAATGCCTAAGGCGGCGAAAGCCAGGTTGATCTTCGGTGACAGCTATGTCACAGGGATTTCTTCCTCCAGTTTTCATATATGCCACATTTCCCCCACCCCCTCCGTATTTTCCCAGGCCGCAAAATTGACTCCGGGCCTTGCGGCTGTCGCCCCTGTCGTCAGACCTGAGATATATAGATCTCTATCAGTATATCGTTCACCAATCCCATACTAGTTGTACGAATTTTTAACAAGTACCTTGTTTGACAATTTCCCCATTTCTGGAGATATTAGCAAGTACACTGTCACAATCAGGATAGGCCGAGTTCCTTCATGAAGAGATGTCCGACACGGGGAAGCAGTGTTGGGTTAATACCGATTCTTTTTTCTTTTATATATCAAAATAAAATCAAACTGTTAGCAAACTGCTTATCCACTAGAGAGCCTGTGTAGGAGAATGTGTTCATTTTAGCCTTTGAAGAAGATCCTGCTAGGATCGAAACGTCAGGCCAACTTACTTTTACACATTCTTTTATATATAAAAGAAAGAGCGCCATCCCCAAATGGATTAAAGAGGCATCAGATGCAAGAAACAACACCAGTGTTTTACACACGATAAGCTAGCTACTTGTCAACTGTAGAGCTGGACTTCAAAGAACGTACGGCACTCATGTGTAACTTTTATTGTAGGAAAGCCTTTCCTCGGCAACACTGCTGGGCAATGCACACAAAACGATGGCAAAAATAGCCGCTGATTGGACTATTTTAGCCTTAATTTTGTCTAATGTGGTAAACGTTATTGGGAGATTCAATCTTTATATTACGGAGGACGAAGTAAACAGATTAATTGGTGAGTAGTTTTGTTTGATTACAGGCTACCAAATTTCGGTAACTGACGTGAAGAAGCCAACGTTAGTTTAACTTTGTTTTTAGGCCCTAACCTAGGCTAGGCCTGTGTAGGCCTAGGCCCTGACGGTAGGACTACTCAAGTAAGATAATATTGAAAGTAGTAATAGCCTACTGCAATAATAGTAGGCCTAACTGAATTGTGGGCCATCATTGGGACCAGGTTGCAGCGTTACATCCTATTGAGGCCATGTTTCTACCTCATAAGGTTCTGTATATGACAGTGCAGGGTATAACCAAGCTCGATCTGAATGGTAGATGCCATAGCCTAGGACCTAGGCGTAAGTTGGACTGTATAAACCAATGGTATATCTTATCCAGTTCGCAGGAAAACCTACAGATATACTACTTTACAGTAGGCGTAAATGTAAGACTAAGTTAGAGAGAATATTCCACGATTCCAAATAAATCTGCCCAATAAAATGCTTGTTTTTGTCATGAATATGGTTATATCTTGCCATTAGTAAGGCAATTAGTCAGATCAGACTACAAATTAATTGCCACAGCTGGCAACATTTTAATTTTGATAATAAAAGTAGTTTCTTTATTGTAAAGAATGCATTGAAATCTTCGGAACTGAGTGTGTTTCCCTTTATAGATGGAAATGAGTCGCTAAGATTATGTACAACTTTTGGAATGAGGCGGAGGAGCGAGGGAGGGGGAGGGGGAGGGGAGACAGAGTATCTGGAGCAGTTGGTTGAAATGGCAGGTAGGCAAATGGGAACTACAGATTGATGCACTTGTACTGTACCACATTGTTTTCCTTATGAATGTTCAGTTTACAGGCACGTCGTTCTAGAGAAATAACATTCTTCTCAATAACATTTAGGGGAAGGATATTGATCCTTCCAGGTTTAATTTGAGGTGTGGTATCAAACTTTCATGAATGGTTATGGTATCAATTTTTTTTCTTTTAAGTCTCACAGGAAAGTTTATTTCTTTGGGATTCAGTGACATTGTTATCAAAAACAGTAATCGCTATGTACTTTGAAAACTGTAACTACGACTCTGTAGGATTAAAAATTTTAAGTCCTGTAGGCTTGGCCTGAATTCATCAATTGTTGATTTGAAACCATTCAAAGCTCATCACATCACTTCAAATTCTATTTACTATATGATTTATCTGATGACATCTCTGAGAGAGTTGTAGAGGAAATATTTTTCCCCAAACAGTCTTCACCTCCCCTCTAAAAAGGCAGGGTTTCCCTGTGGTACTCATTTTGTGAAGTGGCCGCCTCTCTGTTGTTTTGCGACCACCTCACAAAAATATTACCAACATCGCCGTCTCATTGTTTCAGAGAAGAAATAGAAAACGCAATGATTGCAAATGCAATCCAACTTTCTTAACCCATCCCATCATCTTACATTGTAGAAATGAACACTAAATGTGAACATTAAATTATAGCAACAAATAAAAGTTCTTCTGCCTATTTAACATAGCATTTTTATCTAATTTATTGTTAGGATGATTGACATTAGGGTGTTTGAACAAAATTTTCTGGGCGACCATGCCCCCAGATCCCCCCCCCCTCCAGGTATGCTCACGCCCTCCAGTGTCACAAACCAGTAACCACCTCTCACACAAGAAATGCCATTGGAATTGTTCAATACATGTAAGTTACAGTAATTGTTACACATGTAATTAAATGTACCCAGCCTTTACTGTTTGTGCAAAACATGGTTTACTTGCAAATAACCAAACTAAACAAGAACATAAAAATAAAATGTTTTTGCTTTTCACACAAAGTAAGGATCAAAACCTCTGTAGATCTGAAGGAAGCCATTGGGTCCACCCATTGGTACCCTGAACTACCCACAGAGAACAAGGGATTCGTTATGTCATTGTAAAGTCACAGCAAGGTTTTCTCTATTTGTTTTCGGTTCTGTTTACCGGGGTAACAACTAGGGTGCGGGTAATGCTGTCAGTTACTATTAAGCAGGCAATGGCTTGCATGCATGTATTGTACCACAGTCGGCCTACGGTACGGTCAAATTGTGGCAAATCTTAATACCGTAAAGAGAAAAAGATTGACTCTAAATCATAAATTTTGAAGTGCAAAAAACAAGATACTGTGCTTTTTGTTCAATTTGAGTCGGCACACAATACTGTATATGCCCATGTACAAGAGCAGTCTTATACCAATAGTAGCCCTGGTTAAAATCAAAAGGACACCAAATATGTTATTCCTAAGTTGCATTTACTTTTACAGTGGATGACATCATTAATTTGTTTGCTACGTAACAAACAATTGGTCAAAAAAACTTGTAGGATGCCAGGGTGTCTTTGTGTGATCAAATGGGAGGTTACTACTTTGTATGCGAAAACAGTCAGTAATGTGCATAGGTTCACAAATAATTTAACTGCTCCGTCTCAACAACTGTCAATCACTGGACAGTCATTTTGCATGTGATCTTTTCAAACAGAAAACTGTCTTTGTGTGTGCTCATCAGTCCTTCAGTGTATGTGTGGGGAGGGGGGGGGGCAGAAGGGGGGTCAGTTGTAAGACCATGAATATTCACGGCAATTTACGACAGTCAAGTTAAGTTGGGTCTTGATCAGTCTCGACAATGTCTTACAGATTTATGTAATTTTGAATTAATTAAATTTTCTCCATTTGGTGTCTATAAATACATTGCGTGTAGAGTGAATTCAAATTTTCACTTGTCAGAGTGTTCGTGTAATTAGATTCCCTCTAATGAGTAAGGAACATTAAATACATGCACTGCACATGAAATCCAACACTTTTTGCAAATTTACAAAATGCAACCCAAGTGTTAATTATAAATACAGTAAACACTTGAGTGTTAGGTATTCTATTACAACAATTACCCGGTAAACCAATTTTTTTATCACCGGGTACTCTTGTCTCAAGATTGCTTCCTGTACTGTAGATCAGTTTTCTTGGATCTAAGGAGAAAGTTAAATATGAGCGGTCTTTTAGATTGGAAGCTGAAGATTTCTTTTAAAATTTAAAAGGCAAGACTCGAGCGATTGATGAGAAATAAGTCCCTGCAGTAACCCTCAGTGGGAAGGAGTGTACTAACTGGAAACTTCTAATTAACTTTGAAAGGTATACACAAGTGACAGGCTAGAAATTCAATCTGTGATTTATCATTAAAGCCAAAATGAGTGCGCACTTTGAAGTTGATGGGTTTAAATTGTTGCAAATTGAAATTTAGTAACTATTTTTAGCATATCAGGGCATTAACGGCAAGTGTTATTGCCATCGCTGCCTTTTCAGCTTGCCGTACCCTTCTGCCCTTAAAAATCATGTAGTTTACGCAACATTAACAAATGCCCCTCCTCCTTATGAATCAGGCGTTGGTGCCCTCATAATGACCTCAGTCACATTAATATGAAACGTTATGTTTCTGTGTCATACATGTATGCTTTGCTAGTGGGGAAAAAAATTCCTTGGTGTTCTTTCAAGGTTTAAAAATTGCTTCAAAACCATATTAAAAGTTGAAAAGTGGCTCTGGTGCCCCATGATTTCAGTGACACTTTGCCTTACTCCTTGCAATCCTCACTGTGCTTTGAGGGCAAAGGCTCTTTTACTGTATGTAGACTGCAATACTGAGTACTAAGTATCCTATCTTCAAAATCCATGTTGAAGCAACATGTAGCGGGTAAGAGCTAGCATTGCAAATTGATTTTTTTTCCTTTACCGTTTATGATCACCATATCCAAATTTTCTTCAGATTAACAGATAAAACAAATAGTTCAAGACTTAAGGTTATCAGTGCTTCTCTCAAACATGCCAAGAGTGATAAGAAAAAAAAGGTCATATTGAGGACTACACTCCCCTTGCTACCTCTTGTGCAAGAATTTTCACTGATATAAGCTTTCAGTATCTTTGAAAATAATTTTATGCTGCTTGTAAAACAAAGGCAGACTTGTTCTCTGGGAAACCTGTAACAAAATACAGTAGTTATTTACAGTACCATTGGGGGGGGGGGGGGGGGAGGGCAAGAATCATAACTTGTTTTAGAAATTCCCATATAAATATAGTAGTACTGTATTAAAAGCATCTGGCCTAGAATTTCACCATTTTTTAGCCCATGCTTAACGAATCTACAGAGCATAATCAAACTCTCTCTGGTATTTTTCCTGAATTAACAACACACATCTGTTTTACTGTATTGTATAGGCCTTTTCAGACCAGCCAACTAATATTTGCTGATAATAAGCAGTAATACAGTCAGGGCATATTTTTTGGTAAGGAAATCAGGCAGTTTCTTTGACTGATGATTGCTATTCACCAGCATACCATGTGTCTATATGTTCTTAATGTCTACTGGCAGTAAACTGCCAGTGCCTATAGTATTATTTCTACTGGCAAAACGGCAAAATCCACCAGCATTTAGCCAGTAAATAACTGAAATTTCAAGGCTTGAGGGATGAGTACAAATGAATGTGAACAGTTTCTTGGTCTTGTAGATTATCTGTTTATCTCTCCTTGAATGTATACTGTACTGCCTTTGTGTTAAAGTTCACTGTAGCACGTAGCTTCAATTAGCAGTTTCTGGAAACTCCTTGGGTCGGGGCTGAATATTGACCATAATTAACATGGACACATTTAATCAATTGCTGCTTAGCAGTGGCTAAATTAATGTTTAATATGTTAATAAATTATTTCTCTTTAAACAATTGTGCAGCTTCTATTAATCAGGCATGAGCTTTTTCCGCGAATTTTCGGAATATCCGTGATTTCTTTTCTACCTCGGGGACAAAAACTATTATCCTAACACACTGTGGCATACGCAAACTGGAGCCTATACCGCAATATTTGCAAAGATCCATGATTTTTTTTTTACCCCAGGCTCATCCCTGATTAATTACCAACTGGTGAAAGAAGCAGCACTCTTTGAAAGAGTCTGCCATGTATTATATTGTACTGTATAAACTATTCAATCAATCATGGAAGCCACCACCGTACCATACATACGGCCAGTAGTGATGCATTTATTAGCGTGCCACAGTCATTGCTATATAGTGTTAACTGTACCTTCCTCTCTCCACATCTCTCTCTCTGTGATGATAAAGTACTATTCTACTATCTCATCAATTGCAAAGAATACTAATTCCAAAGATTCCATGGGAAGGTGAACCCAGCCAATAAAATACCATCTCTGTTGTTAACTCTGACCTCACTGCAATGAATACCTTAGCCTCAATTACAGTACATTCTTCTTGATTGGTGGCTGGCTTAAAGGGATATACATATACATATACGTAAGACACAGGCCGAGCAAGTAATTATCAAGCGGGAAATAATTCATCCATTAACGCATCACAAACGTGCTACCGTATGCAGAAAGGTCAAGTTACAACACAAGTCCAAAGTAAAACATAGGAACCGTAGTATTTTTTGTTTTATGAGAAATAAATTATCTAGATACTTCAAAAGTGTTAAACAAAATCTGAAGGTTAAATTGGGCTGTTCCTGTGTTTGTAATGAAACACATAAATTGATGTAGGTAGCAATTTAATGACATGTTATATTGACCCCTTAGTTTGAGTTCATTTGGTTTATTTGTTTTTCCACAACGAGATGACATATACATATATATACAGTACTACATGATTACATACAAGCAGTACAAGATAGCTGTGGAAGGAAGTGTTGTAGGAAACTATCAGGCTTTAATAACAAAGAATAACAATAAAGGAAGGAGAAATAAACAAAAACAAAACAATAGGAAAGAGAAAACATTGACATATGTTGTGTGTAATTCTAAATTCACACATTTTAGCTTCTAATTGCTAAAAAAAAAAATTATGGAATAATTTTCTGGTAGATTCTTTACCTCCACACTTTTCCAGAAGCATTATGGAGAAGACGATCGGGCCATTTAGACCATTAAACTGTGTTTTTTTTTTTTTCACTTTCTGGATCTGTTTTCTTTGTGCAGAAAAAAGGGAATTTGATGGTTGGTACAAAAATGGAGTTGAACAAATGTAATAATCATCTACTAAAGGTTTTTTTTTAGCAAATTTGAGTGATTTTTTTTCTTTTTTCTCATTATTGCACATACCTACTTGGCCTTTCAAAGCTCTCAGTTTGGTAAGAAACGCTATAAGAAAGTGAATATATCACATGCATATAAAATTATCTCAGGTCAATATGTTTTACAGTTATACCGCTTTCAGTTCGTCCCTCTAAATTGCTTTTCCCGATCTCCTTTGTCTTATCTCAAAGAGTAATATCTTCTGCTGGTCCCTCCTGTCAGGAAATTTAAAGTAAGTCTGTAGTCTATAGTCCTGAATTTTCAATGTATGACATCATTGCAGTTTGGGGTTACAGGACTTAGTAAAGTACGGTGCAATTTCTTAAAATCCGGATTTTGAGGGACATTTTTTTCTGACTCTTGGGGAGATATTGCACTTATAAGGAAACCGTTTGATCAGAAGCCATCGATCCTACTGTTGTAGTTTAGGCTTACAGTTGTGGCATTGATCAACCTTTCTTTTCTCAAACAATGAGCTATCGTGGTCTCTTCCGTCTTTTGTCGTGTGGTTTCCATTTCTAAACAGCTTTCTCAAATCCGCAGATTGCGTTATAGTCGCTAACAAATACTGCCTTTCGAAGGGAGAAATAACTGAACAAACACTAGTCAATTTGATCGTGATTTTCTTTCCAGATATTTGTCTAAATTTTGACTTTGAATGTGGGCATGGCTCCAACACTGCTTCGACTCAGTCAAGTGCAGGGTTTTTACCATACATATCGTAATGCTGTGAAATCGAACGCTTCTGCAATCGAATGGTGCTCTGGAAAATTCTGGAAGTGGCCACTCAGGAAATGGGTCATCACTGCATCAAAGCAGTATATATATATTTTTTTTCCTGTGTTCAAGGTGTACAACAATGTTCAGCCAGTAATCTAGTATCAGAAATTGTGTATAAATAATTCTGAAAATTCAGGTTAAATATATTAAATTGAAGGTTTTTGACAACCGTCTTGTTACTTTTGGTTTGCAACCAGTAATGTTTGCGGAGGCAGCATTCTTACAAGAATAGACTTTTAATAAGATGGTCAGTGAACTACAGTACTGTAGTGCTGACTGATCTCAAGAGTACAAACTACAGTAAAATTGTGATAAAGCTGGCAGATTTTGAGATTATTAATCTTTTTTATTTTCTTCTTAGAGGTGTGGTGGAGGGGGATGAGGGGGGGGGGAGGGGTCGGAGAGTACGGTATGTGGAAAGGAGAGAATGGAGTGTACAGTAGGAGGGAACGTAAGCATTAAATGAAAACAAGTTTGAAGGCTGTTACAGTAACGGAAATGCAGATCTTGCAGTGATTTCATGCTCATGTTTCAATCACAGACTCTATCGTACAGTACTAGTTTAGTCCACTGCCGTTTGGGGTTTGGGTGCATATTTATAGGCCTGTCTGTATTAATGATGTCTGTACTATACCATTCCTTACACACACTCAATGACTACGGTTGGTTAGACTCCCACTTCCTGTAGTTCTTTGATTTTTGTTTCATTTGTCAGTCCTGCAATGAATATTGATTTTAGTAGCTAGCTAGTTTTAGTCATTTCTGTGCTTAGCAATGAAGCAGTAGGCATGTGGTCATTCTTGTCCATTACAAGGCCAAGCATTCTTGTAAGAAATGGACAGGATACATATATATGTCAAAATGTAACAGCCATGATTCAAAGAGAAAAAAGATGGTACAGAAATTTTAATTGCTTCTGTTACAAGGAGTGATTTATGTTGTTGAAGGTCATACCAGTCAAAATGAAGAGCTCTGACTTTCGATTGCAGATAAATTTGCTATAAATAATATTTTGCAAGATAGTAAAGAAACTAGTCACCTGAAGGCCCACAGCAGAATTGCTACCATCCCTGGCAAATTTACAAGTCAAGTTGATTTTTATGTCAGACATAAACAGATAAAAAAAAAATGGTGACTTCGGTGAAAAGTTGTGCTTCACAACTTCTTTGGATCATTGGATGTGATATCACAAGAAAAAAGCTTGACATGCTGTAAAGTACGATAAAAGTGGTGTGAAAACTTGGCCGATATGGGGAAAAGAGGATTTGGCTTGAAAGTTTATTTGTGTCCCTCCAAGTATTGGAGACCCAGTATCAGATACATTATAGTGGCTGTCTGAAAATATTGGCTACAGGGAGTGGGTGGGGGGGGGGGGTTAGTTATCATCCCACTTGTCTTCTATACCCCCATTAACATCCTTGAAATTTCATTTATACTAAAACTCAGGGTTGGCATTTTCCCGGGAAAAACCTGTTTTTCCCACTAAGCGGTAAAAACCAGGTAAAAACCGGGAAAAACTGGTAAAAACCGCCTCCGTCTCGAAACCTAATATTACTTGTCCGTTATATGCAGGGTCATCAGTAGGCATGATACCATTTCATGACAGGCATATGTTATTGAATATGGGA
>JAIPMN010036225.1:0-13760 GCA_020650975.1 Apostichopus californicus
ATATGGCTGAATGAATACGTCATAGTGTAAACTAGCCTTTTACATTTCTGACATTCCCACGATAGGGACCTAACCCAATTATAAACCCCATGTATAAAACCTATGTAACAAAACGTCATTCCATTATACATGCACGCACGGGTTAGATTGCATATAGGTTTCTTGGGAGCATTGGAAACAAGCAAATCAGTGTATCATGTGGTATCATTGTGCCGAGTACCACTCTAAACAATTTGTAATTCTTGGGATTTCGTGTTTACGAACTTTTTTTGATTCAAAAATCTCATTTCGCCGCATGCCTCTATAATGACTGTTTATTCAGCAACTAACTAATAGGTCGCTGGAAATCTTGATGCGGGGGCCTAACGTCATATCCTACCCCGAATGAAATCAGTATTAGATTTGGGAACTTTATAATGTCAAAGGTTTCCACGTTAGATCCCGCCCGCTCATTAACATGCATGTCATCTGCCCTCAAATTAACAGCGACCTTCCAATCAGCCGATACACACAATAACATTTTTATAAGCATTACTTTTCTTGAGATTTGGACACACGCATACACATCAGCACACAGAGACATGTACACATACATCAAGTTAAATGTATAAATGTTCCTGTAACGCTGTTAGCACAAGAAGTAAAGTCAACCTTATTGTAAGCTAGATCGTACCTTCTGTATGTTCCAGCTAGCGAGCAGCCTGAGTTAAATTTACGGAGGCAAACCCAACCATCTTCATTGGTCTACGTGATAGACCTAATTGGTAAAGTCTTATTTTGTAAAGTCTTATTTTGGGAGATATCACAGGTTAAGTGTTCTTTCAAACTCAAGACTGAAGACTTCATCAATTATAAATGTGTCATCAAACCACATTTGCTCGAATCCTTTCATCTAACTTCTTGTTTTGTTCTTTTATTTATTATTACAGAGATTATCTCTATAATGGAACTGGCTCGGCATACTATGATGAATCTCAAATATTGGAGCTTTTGAACGTAACATAATGATAGCAATAGCTTTAGTATGTCATTCCTACACTGTTAACAGTCTACACTGGAACTTATATGAACGTGAAAGTAAAATGTTTCAGATTCTGTTGGCACTGTGCCGTCACAGATTTACAACACAACAGTTCGCAGACATTTCCATAGCTTTTCGGGCACTTATTCATGAAAAATTGCTATCATATAAGCTAAAGACAATATTTCGTTTTCTATACCCTTTGACCATAATAAAAAACCAACTTGCCATACGCCAAAGCTTATAATCCCAGTGACGCACAAGCTTTTCTCTGAACCATTTTCAAAATGATATCGTTTCTACAATTTCCGGTAAGGGTCGCTCAGCTGGTCTTATGAAAAAATATTTCGTGTTAAAAAAAGCACATGATGGTACATAACGCTGGGCATGTGACACGAGACAATATAAATACACAAGTAGGATTCCCCGAATTGATTTGAGTACAAATCTTTTAAGCAAAATTTTTAACTACATAACTGTTGTAGGACTAGTGTTACTTAATGTCCGGTGATTTGAAACTCTTATAACCATGAACCGGGTAAAGATTGTGTAAGGTATTCATTTGCCCATGTTGGTGCCAAGCAAGCAGTTACTTCAAACTTTATACTTACAACCCTGGCCCTCACCCCTACCAAGGCACCGCCGTCCCTGGCTACCAGAGACAAGACAGTTGTCTACCTCTGGCTTAAGTTGCCTTTCATTTGCATTCAACAAAAGACTAAACAGACCGCAATATAATGAAAAGACGAACCTACCATTTTCCTACTTGATTTTCAAAGTTCGTTCGATTATGTCACTGCATGCATGATTGATATCAGGAAATACACATGTGACGGCGTTAATGGTTCAGCATCTTCATAAACTAACCACACTTCATTCTTTCAAGGTATTCGATTCACAACAACTCATGCAATATATAAGAAGGCACTAACATGCTGAAATAAAACCCTATTGTTTTGGTGCAGGGTACAGGTCATTTGGTTCGGCAGAGGTTACATTCTGACATCGTAAGATAGGCAGTTTGATCAGTTACATATTGACTTCCTTATAATGAGTACAACAGTCCAGTCATTCTTTGCTACGGTTAAAAGGGCATTCAGCACAGTAATAGGGGAAGTGTAAAACGCTTGAAAGCAATTCTGTTTGGAAGTTGAGAATTCTAATTTGCTTCAAGTCAATGGTTGTTAAAGACTATAGCAGAATTTAATTTCCGAAAAAAAATTTGTTTCGTTAGGGATGTGGTCAGTAATAACCTTTTGATTTCAGCATGACATTTTGTGCAAGGACATGGTGTACAGAAAAGCACATACTTTGTCAGACTTTAATTGGTAATGTTGTTATGAAATTGAGACTGCTTTGTATCTTTTCAGAACCTAGCTAGTTATTCCTGAAAGTTTACACCATGCTCATTGCTCTCACTACCTTGGTATACAGCCATACTCCTACCATACGTAATTGGTACAGGTTTAAGATGTCATTTCTACCACGTCATAAATTACTGCACAATATCTTAGTCAGCTCTGAATTCTCAATATTAAAGATCCCATGGATTGATCTGACATCACAATTGCCCTTATTAGTTGCTTGGTACTCCACACGGAGTGTGGCGGTGATAGCGTTGTGGTCAAGTGGTTAAGCCTACAGTGGACTACATGCGATCTGAGGATTGTAGGTACGAGTCCTGTGGATCCACATGGCAGCAGCTCTCGAGGGCTATGTCTCTATGTTTGACAGGTTGTCGTTGACCAGGGTAATATCGTGATGCGCCTTGAACACCGATATCGGCGGATATGTCTGCGCTTTATAAATCTATTAATTATTAATGACGGATATTGTCCAAATATTTTCGAAAATATGATGCTGATTGGGTGTCATTTGAAGTCGAAGCCATTCCCGGTGAATGGCTGTTCTGCGTCAGGATTGCCTCTTACCTCTTTTAAGTGGCCGAGAGGGATTTCCACTTTCCACCATGGATGACTGTCATATGTCATCAACTTTCAGGTGGGTAATACCTTTGCAATGATCAATTCATCCATAACTCTTTTCTGATGTTCTGGTACTTGACTTCAGGACACATTTTCTTCAGTTGCTCTATCAATCAGGTGATTCCATATACAGTATAAACTTACAAGGCAAGGGATCACTGAGCCTGCTGGTTTTCTGTTTAAATAACTAGTTAAGTAGATTTTCTTTATACTCTTTATGTATAATTGCCTATGACAGCCCAATCACAAAACGTAACCATAAATATGTTAAGAAATCACCCATCACCAATAACCATAACCGGCTTTAATGATTCACATCTCAACACAGGGATATTTTAACCCTGCATTAAACAATCCCCTGAATCTTTCCGCACCGATAATTGTTATCTGGCCTTCACCAAGGAGCATGACATCACGGATTCCCTGCGTGATGCTGAGTACTTGGACTGAAGCCTTGCATGAATGCAGCTTCGCAATGGTTGTGAAAACGCAGACATTCGGTTCGGCGTCCCTTACTTCTGGTAGGATTCTTTCAAATCTCTCGCAGTGTTCAACGAGCAGGTCGGTTTTAGGGATTTGTTCATCACATTCGTACAAATGCACCAATTCATCATAACCAAATATTGTGCTTTTCATAACCTCGTCATCCATTTCATGAAGGGCTTTTGTTGGTGATGGCGCACAAGGGGTCTCGTCGTTAAAACTAAACCTTAGCTCTTGGCCTTGGTCCCTGATCAGAATATTGCCATCAATAGTAAGCTCTTCCAGTTTTGTGATGTCTTGCAGACTTTCTGGGTAGAATTCGCCTAGCTTTAGGGTATAATCTGCAGGTCCATCCGGAGAGGCGGAAAGGAATGGGAGGAAAATCAACAGAGTCCCTGCGTATTGAAACATAGTACTAAATTCGAAAGTTTCGTCCACTCCAAACTCGATGTTGACAACATGTTGTCCTCTTTCTAAACCTGGAAATACTGGATCAGCGGACATATAAAGAGTTGGAACTGTAATATGGAAATAATTTGATGGACATCACATGATAGGCAGATTTATGCATAACTAATTGCTGTTAATTGGAATAACGCTAAAAGTGAGTCATATAGTAAATTGCTAATACACATCAATTACAACTGGATCTTGACACCACGTATATTGCTAATTTTAATGCTTGAAAATGGGCCAATGCATTACCAATTGCAATTAACCTGTTTAATTACTCTTACCCAGGTATACAACATCCACACAATTTCAATTCAATTTTTCTACTCCAGTTGCATTCCTGAAACTTGTCACAATCAATCTCGCCTGTCATAGAATCCAGAATCTAAGTTCCTATTTGTTCTTTTATGTTAGTTAAAATTAATATTTTATGTAGGTCTATATAGTTACCTCCTGGTTTATTCTTGAAATACTCATCCAACTTTGCTTGCACCACTTCGGCGTCGACGACGAAGAAAATACTGATCCCATCGTACCTCGCATGGTAAAGGTCCTTCGTCCAGGTGGACCTCGCGGTGTATTGTAGGAACACAATTGACAGGATCAAAACTCTGAGGAAAACAGCAGCCTGTGTCTCCATGATTGATGTAGGTTCGTGTAATTTAAATATCTTAAGGACTTATTTCTCAAGAAAGTACTGTCTTGTTTACTGCAAAGGCAGCATATGCTATAAACAGCCAGAAATATGTAGTTAAATAGTTGAATCTTGAAAGATATATATATATATATCTATACCCGTATCAGTATTCCCTAGTATGCAAATTATCCAGGGAGGTGTTATGGAAGGATGCGCCCGAATTACTCATATTACATTGGACACGTAAAGTAGAGGGTTTGCTCTGTATCAGTTGAATATAGCGGTAAGATTCCTTGACACGGTGAACACTATATTAGTGAATGACTATTTTGACTGATGACGTTACCCAACCACTCTTGCGTAAATAATTGAACCGTATACCTCCCTAACGTGAACGGTTGAAAGGGAGTCAATCAGGACAGGGGGACACGCCTCACTTTCTGAAGGGTGGGGGACACAATATCAAATGCCCCCCCCCATGTTTAGTGACTGACTCGTGTAGGCGCTAGGCCTATCAGGCTCTTAATGACCCGCGTATCTCATAAAAGGAGCTCATTGTGCTATGAGATTAGTAGTTATTAATGTTTAATTCTCATCTGCTCAATCCCCGATAAAATATAGACTTTTAATAACATATTCATATATCATATGTTGTAATAACCATGCTCATTATACCTCAAGTTCTAGTTTAGTATTTATGTATTTATGTTCATAAAAGGTTTAACTGATGCCATATTCAGGGCTATAGCCTACGGGGAGGAGGGGGGGGGGGAGGGGGAAGCTCCCCTGAGTTTTCCACTTCCTAATTGATAGTAGGCCTACTATAAAGTGAACTCCTAGGCAGTATGTATGTTCTATGTGACTATGTTGGTTAGGTTTAGCGAAATGATCATATCATATCTTCTGATTTCATTAGCAATTTGAGAACAAGATTCTAGGCACGTATTGCAGGAATGGCGTTCAAAAAGGACACAAGGTTTAGTTTAACCGCTCATCACGTATATGGTAGCATAAACGCCTATTAAATGCCCCATTGACTTACACACTAAATCACAAACGTAATGTGGATAGAAGTCTAGGTAGAAGCTCACACTTGCTAAACGCTACCCATCACTTGATAACTGACAAGTTGCCCTTTCATGGCACCATCAATTTTCCGTATCATGACCATGTAGATTTTTTGGCTATCAGAGCCTGAAGGTTTTGTCACTTGTGAACAAACATCTTCACTCTACAAAGTGAACAAGTTTCGTAGGCTGCTCATGGGAGGCCTAAAGGGGTCTAAAATTGCCTCAATTGATCCTATTTTTGCACCACATGTATTTCCATTAATGCTCTTCAACATGCAAGCCACATACACAAACAACAAACAGATCCTGATTGATAACATATCAAAAACAGATGTTCTCCTGCTGCTTTTTGGCACGTTTCCTGCACAATTGATGTATACTCTAGTAGGACTTGATAGGAGTAAGCCACCATATGCACGATTGATGCAATGACCTTGCGTTTATTCGTAAGAATAACAATAAACTTGGAGAGCTATAAGTTAACATGCGTGAACGATGTAGCATTTTCATGTAAAATTACTGTTCATAAATATGTTTCTATAACATGAGATCTCAAAATTAAGAATATTTAGATGCAACTTACAAGGCCTGTGAAGTGCCATTTCCGGTAATCTGTGAGGAATATTTGGCAACAACCAAACAAAATCTTGACACGATACGCTCCAACCGATAGTGGCGCTCCGCTTAGATAGTGTCGTGATAGTCCCTTTTGGTAAATGGCCCACCCACTAAAACTTTCTGAAAGAATGCCCTGGTATGTACGCACATCAAAAGCACCACTATGTTATATTTGGACGATACATAATGTCTCTCTTGGGTCCTAAACTGCCATCTAGGGATTCTACCCACGCTCCACCCCCTGAAGAATCTTTATTTGATGGATTTTTATGTTTCCGATAAAAGGAATGTGCCCAGTCTTTCTTAATTTAGGTCTGATCACTTATCAGATGTGAATTATCTTAAACTATATTTATTACTGACATTACAATTCAGTGACCAGACAGAAGCAAACTTGCAGTTTTCTAGATGTGAGTCCACCCCTGGACACAATCAGGGCCCTAAGGCGGGTTCCTGAACTCCATCCGCTAAAGGCTTTGAGTCAAGGCGCTCGCAGACTCCTTTAGTTTCATCCATGTTCAGTCATTTATGTCCCCACCCCTCCCCCACTATGCAATTTAGCCTGACGCCCCTGAACTGTTGATATCTCTCAGTGCCATAGATTAACTAATCATTCACTGTCTTCTCTTGTAGAATATATTTCGCGTGTGAGTTTACATTACTTACCAAATTCCTACGAGAATTTTACAGCTTGTCCATAATGTGTGCATGTGATCATCGTAGCTAATAAATTGCTAACAGTTTGTTCGGGTATTGTACAACGAATAACTTTGTAATACACAGACTAATTTACGTACTGCGTTATGATGCAAAATAAAGCAGTGTACCTACAAGATACCACCTCCCTGATCCGATTGAGGCAACTTTAGACACCTTCGAGCCTTCCAGGAGCAGCGGTTTCGAAAATTGTTTACTATTGAGTGAAGAGGTTTGTTTACAAGTGACGAAAACTTCAGGCTCGGATAGCAACAAAATCTGCATGGTCAAGATACAAAAATTGATAGTGCCACGAAAGGCCAACTTGTCCACTATCCGGTGATGGGTAGCGTTAAGCTAGTGTGAACTTCTATCTAGACTTAGAGACCACATAACTTTTGTGATTTAGTGTGTAAGTCAATGGGGCTTTTGATGGGCGTTTATGCTACCTCATAGTCACTGACACCGTTTTCTATACGTTTGATTCTCAGCATTTTTCTCAATTACTGTGAACACCGTCGTCTGGTGATCGTGACCTCGACTCGGAAAGTGGACACGGTCTTCTCGATTATGCCGACGTTTAATTTGACTGATTAGACTAAACACATTTCATTTTCTCGTAAGACTCTCATTGACAGCTATAGAGAAACGTAAAAGATATGATAATTTTGAATACTGAGAGTAGGTACCATTTATACCATGCAGAGGACAATAGTGATTAATGAGTGTACTCTCCCTTTACACATTTGGGGAAATAACTGGCGTATAGTCAATCCTTACTGAAATTGTTGAGACATTTGTACGGAATGCAATGATAATGTTTTTATGCATATAATTTTTAGACACTTTCATATTATGTTTGGACATGCTCATATTATTTTTCGACATACTTATATTGGTTTGGACATGTTATATAAATTTGGACATGCTTATATTATTTTGGAAATGCTTATATTGTTTTGGACATGTTTGAAACATATGGCATTCCGTACATTTGCCATAATCTGCACAGGGGGGGTTACGATATAAAGTCTAGGCTTCAGTATCTCAGTTATTTCTTTTCATGAGAAGGTTAACATGCTACTTCGTCAGCAGATACTAGGCAGCAAGTTATAAGAATGTGCTGAGTTCACAATTAGTCTCACTAATTCGCATTTCCCGGTTTTAGTTATAACAATATATTCCTTGAAACAACATATCTTCTTCCTGACTCCATGTATTCCGTGTTTGCAGCCGTGGCGAAGCAGCCTATGGATAGCCCTTCCAAAGACGAAAGAAATATTTCAGCTTGACAATATTTCCCCAGGGCATCTCATGCAGGAAAGTTGAATAAAGACGGAGGTTTTACTTTAATACCAAACATTGGTGAATTGTATACGCCACAATCCAGTGTTCGGTATTGGTTAGAGTTTATTAGTTAATAAAAAAGACCAAAAATTCATTGTATTCTGTAAATAATGTAGAAACTTGTTGAGCACAATACACTCCTGCCCACCGCTATCTAAAGATAGAAGAAAAAAGGTTCCTTTCTCAAACACCTATATCGAGATGTAATGTGTTATACCTTTAACAGAAATACGGTAACCATTGATTAAGCAAATACCTTCCGCCTTTTACTAGAATTACATGGGCTTTACTGACGTTTGTTATCGACCTCCATCAATTAACTGATCATTTAGATATAATACTATAATATAATGTAATAATAGTAAAGAGAATAATGCCTGTAACACCAACATGAGAAAGGTACGACGCATATTGAATCTGTTTTCCTTTGTATTATATGTGTTACACAAAATGACTGTGCAAATATATATGCCGTATATACTAAATATTTCGAACCTCCTATAGGTTGTTCTTCAGTATAGTGAAATGTCTAAAACTAAACAATGTTTCAGGAGTCCAGTAATTCTTTCAAGGTATTCGACTCGCAACAACTCATGCAATATATAAGAAGGCACTAACATGCTGAAATAAAACCCTATAGTTTTGGTGCAGGGTACAGGTCATTTGGTTCGACAGAGGTTACATTCTGACATCGTATGATAGGCAGTTTGATCAGTTGCATATTGACTTCCTTATAATGAGTACAAGAGTCAAGTCATTCTTTTCTACGGTTAAAAGGGCATTCAGCACAGTAATGCGGGATCGTTTTTCGTTAGGGATGTGGTCAGTCATAACCTTTTGATTTCAGCATGACATTTTGTGCAAGGACATGGTGTATAGAAAAGCACATACTTTGTCAGACTTTAATTGGTAATGTTGTTATGAAATTGAGACTGATTTGTATCTTTTAAGAACCTAGCTAGTTATTCCTGAAAGTTTACACCATGTCAGGGTAATATTTTATTGCCCTCACTACCTTGATTCAAGCCATACTCCTACCATACGTAATTGGTACAGGTTTAAGATGTCATTTCTACCTACGTCATAAATTACTGCACAATATCTTAGTCAGCTCTGAATTTTCAATATTAAAGATCCCATGGATTTATCTGACATCGCAATTGCTCTTATCAGTTGCTTGGTACTCCACAAGGAGTGTGGCAGTGATAGAGTTGTGGTCAAATGGTTAAGCCTGCAGTGGACTACATGTGATCTAAGGATTGTAGGTACGAGTCCTGGCCAGATATTACGTTGTGTCCTTTGGGCAAGGCACCTTATCTCCATTGCTACTCTTCACTCAGGTGTATAAAATGGGACCTGTGAGATAAATTGTAAGTTTGGCGCTGTTTAGCTGCTGCCATGTCAAGGGCTATGCCTCTATGTTTGACAGGTTGTCGTTGACCAGGGTAATATCGTAATGCGCCTTGAGCACCGATATCGGCGGATATGTCTGCGCTTTATAAATCTATTAATTATTAATGACGGATATTGTCCAAATATTTGCCCAAATATGATGCTGATGGGGTTTCATTTGAAGTCGCACCATTCCCGATGAATGGCTTTTCTACGTCAGGATTGCCTCTTACCTCTTTTAAGTGGCCGGGAGGGATTTCCACTTTCCACCATGGATGACTGTCATAGGTCATCAACTTTCAGATGGGTAATACCTTTGCAATGATCAAGTCATCCATAACTCTTTTCTGATGTTCTGGTACTTGACTTCAGGAAACATTTTCTACAGTTGCTCTATCAATCAGGTGATTCTATATACAGTATCAACTGACAAGGCAAGGAATCACTGAGCCTGCTGGTTTTCTGTGTAAATAACTGGTTAAGTAGATTTTCTTTATACTTTTAATGCATAATTGCCTATGACAGCCCAATCACAAAACGTAGCCAAAAATATGTTAAGAAATCACCCATCACCAATAACCATAACCGGCTTTAATGATTCACATCTCAACACAGGGATATTTTAAACCTGCATTAAACAATCCCCTGAATCTTTCGGCACCTATAATTGTTATCTGGCCTTCACCAAGGAGCATGACATCACGGATTCCCTGCGTGATGCTGAGTACTTGGACTGTAGCCTTACATGAATGCAGCTTCGTAATGGTTGTGAAAACGCAGACATTCGGTTTGGCGTCCCTTACATCTGGTAGGATTCTTTCGAACCTCTCGCAGTGTTCAACGAGCAGGTCGGTTTTAGGGATTTGTTCATCACATTCGTACAAACGCACCAATTCATCATATCCAAATATTACGCTTTTCATAACCTCGTCATCCATTTCATGAAGGTTTTTTGTTGGTGATGGCGCACAAGGGGTCTCGTCGTTAAAACTAAACCTTAGCTCTTGGCCTTGGTCCCTGATCAGAATATTGCCATCAATGGTAAGCTCTTCCAGTTTTGTGATGTCTTGTAGACTTTCTGGGTAGAATTCGCCTAGCTTTAGGGTATAATCTGCCGGTCCATACGGAGAGGCGGAAAGGAAAGGGAGGAAAATCATCAGAGTCCCTGCGTATTGAAACATAGTACTGAATTCGAAAGTTTCGTCCACTCCAAACTCGATGTTGACAACATGTTGTCCTCTTTCTAAACCTGGAAATACTGGATCAGCGGACATATAAAGAGTTGGAACTGTAATAAGGAAATAATTTGATGGACATCACATGATAGGCAGATTTATGCATATCTCATTCCTGTTAATTGGAATAACGCAAAAAGTGAGCCATATAGTAAATTGATAATACACATCAATTACAACTGGATCTTGACACCACGTATGTCGCCAATTTTAATGCTTGAAAATGGGCCAAGTTCATTTACAAATTACAATTAACATGTTAATTACTCTTACCCAGGTATACACTACATCCACACAATTTCAATTCAAGTTTTCTACTCCAGTTGCATTCCTGAAACTTGTCACAATCAACCTCGCCTGTCATAGAATCTAGAATCTTAGTTCCTATTTGTTCATTTTGTTAGTTTACATTAATATTTTATGTAGGTCTATATAGTTACCTCCTGGGTTATTCTTGAAATAATCATCCAACTTTGCTTGCGCCAATTCGGCGTCGACGACGAAGAAAAGACTGATCCCATCGTACCTGGTATGGTAAAGGTCATTCGTCCAGGTGGACATCGCTGTGTATTGCAGAAAAACAATTGGCAGGATCAAAACTCTGAGGAAAACAGCAGCCTGTGTCTTCATGATTGATGGAGGTTCGTGTAATATAAATATCTTAAGGACTTATTTCTCAAAAAGTACTGTCTTGTTTACTATAAAGGCAGCATATGCTATAAAACAGCCAGAAATATGTAGTTAAATAGTTGAATCTTGAAAGATGTATATATATATATCTATACCCGTATCAGTATTCCCTATTATGCAAATTATCCAGGGAGGTCGTTATGGAAGGATGCGCCCGAATTACTCATATTACATTGGACACGTAAAGTAGAGGGTTTGCTCTGTATCAGTTGAATATAGCGATAAGATTCCTTGACACGGTGAGCACTATATTAGTGAATGACTATTTTGACTGATGACGTTACCCAACCACTCTTGCGTAAATAATTGAACCGTATACCTCCCTAACTTGAACGGTTGAAAGGGCGTCAACCATGAGGGGGGCAGGGAGACAGGGGGACACACCCCACTTTCTGAAGGGTGGGGGACACAATATCAAATGCCCCTCCATGTTTAGTGACTGACTCGTGTAGGCGCTAGGCCTATTAGGCTCTTAATGACCCACGTATCTCATAAAAGGAACTCATAGTGCTCATAGTGATTAGTAGTTATTAATGTTTAATTCTCATCTGCTCAATCCCGATGAAAAATAGACTTTTGATAACATATTTCATAGAAGTTTTGAGACAGATACATATGCTAAGCGTAGGTGCTAAGCTGCTAGTCATATGTTATAATAACAATGCTACTCATTATACCTCAAGTTCTAGTTGAGTATTTATGTATTATATTCACAAAAGATTTAACTGATGCCAAGTACATGGGCCGTAGCCTGCGTGGAGGAGGGAGGGGGGGGGGGGAGGGGCAGATCCCCTGAGATTTCAACTTCCTAAATGAATGTACGCCTACTATACTGTGAACGTCTTGACAGTATATGCTCTATGTGACTATGTTGGTTAGTTGTAGCGAAATGATCATATCATTTCTTATGATATCATTAGCCGATATAGTGTACAACCTCAAGATTCTAGGCACGTATTGTAGGAATGGCGTTCAAAAAAGGACACAAGGTTAAGTTTAACCGCTCATAATGTATATGGTAGCATAAACGCCTATTAAAAGCCCCATTGACTTGCACACTAAATCACAAACGTAATGTGATCTCTAAGTCTAGATAGAAGTTCTCACTTGCTAAACGCTACCCATAACTGGATAACTGACAAGTTGGCCTTCCATGGCACTATCAATTTTCCGATTTTTTTTGTCGATTTTTATTGCTATCAGGACCTTTTTTGTCACTTGTGAACAAACCTCTTCACTCTATATAGTAAACAAATTCCGAAGGCTGCTCCTGGGAGGCCTAAAGGGGTCTAAAATTGGTTGAAAGTGTGACAGGAAACGAGTTGAATATACAAAAGAAAGAAAACTAAAAGCTTACAAAAGTTGACTAACAAAGGAACAAACATATACAGTAAGAACATAAACAATGAAAACAAACAGGTAAACAAGAATAAGACAATACAAGAGTCATATGATATCGTTCATTAAAAATTTAAGACGGTTTATGGTTGCAGCACTCGTCACATTGAAGAGGAGATCATTCTTTTCCTTTCCCCCAATATAAGAAAACCGTCTGATTAAATTCGGTTCTCCACCGGACATGTAACAGGCTAGCTAGGTGACCTTATGCCATGATTGTGTACATGGTTGTGGCCATTGTATACCTGTATCTTTAAACATATCTTTCATGTACGAAATGGGTAAGGGTATTTTGAGATTTATGTACCATTATCAACCGCTTTTTTTTCTCTTCATATTTTAGAGTAGTGTTTTCCAACCTAGTTTATTCAAAAGATCTTCAGGTCTCTCGACGTTCGAATTCGTTTTCGATATAAAATATTACATGCGCCCATCATTCCTATTGGATCATTATTTTTCAAAGTTCTGCTAAGAACATAAGAACATAGGCTAAGAACATAAGAACATATAGGCGTTACATTCGATACCACGTATTCGTTGAAGCGTCATATCTCTAACACCTAACAATTGCCGTTTTTTGCTTCGTTAAATGGCTCACATCAAGAAATATCTTCCAAACTGGATTATCCTAATTCACTTTTGTACGGTTTTCCTGAAAATTACCTGCAATTACTTCAAAGTACCCAGAATACTGCAGCTATAATTATCAGACGGTCCATATATATACACATATAT
>JAIPMN010036230.1:1408-13471 GCA_020650975.1 Apostichopus californicus
GGTATCCAGAAATCATGCCTTATGATTCACCCCCCCCCCCCACCACAAATTTCTGACTCCTGCCTTCATGGTACCATACCTCCTATCCATGCCCTCCCCAACACCTCCCCAAATATCAAATCCATCAACACCACTTTCATGACACTATTGTGTCCAGAAACCATGTCTAATGATTCACCCCCTCCCCCATGACAAGTTTCACCACGGTGCCCAGAAATCGTGCCTTATGATTTACCCCCTCCCAATGATAAATTTCTGACTACCTGCCTGTTTGATACCACTACACCCATACCTCTCATCTATGCCCCTCCTTACTCCTTCCGAGATTATCAAATCCACGAACACCACTTCCATGTTACTACGGGGTCCAAAAACCATTTCTTATGATTCACCACTACATCCATACCTCCCATCCATGCCCCTCCTCACCCCCTCCCTGATGATGAAATCCATCAACACCACTTTCTTGACACTACGGTGTTCAGAAACTTTGCCTTATGATTAGGCATCCCAACAAATTTCTAGCTACAAGTTTATGATTACCACTACACCAATATGTGCTATCCACCCGATCCACATCCCCTTCCCCCTCCCCCTCCCGATCATAACACCACAGTGTCCACAAACCATGTTTTATGATTCACCCCCAGAACCATAACAAATTTCTGACTACGGGCCTGCATGATACCACTACACCCATAACTCGCATCCATATCCCACCTCACTCCCTCCTCGATTATGAAATCCACCAATACCACTTCCATGACACTATGGTGTTCAGAAACCTACACCACTTCCATGTCACCAGTGTCCAGAAACCATGCCTTATTATTCGGCCTCTCCCCCTCCTTGACAAATTTCTGGCTATGCACCTGCATGATACACCTACACCCATTCCTCCCATTAATGCCCCTCCTCTTCCCCCCCCCCCCCCACCCGATCATCAAATATCCACCTACACCACTTCCAATGACACCACTGGAAAAATGTTATTCCTGTATGTGTGACTTTGCAATTCCATATATATGTGTATATATATGGGCAAATACACAGTAAACCAACACGAAATGATAACATAGAGGTTTTCCACCCCTAAAATTGATATTTCCAATTTTCTGTAATGTTCAATATTACTCATTTGAAGCAAAGAGCTAGAGTTAAAAGTTTCAACTTCCTACTTGAATTTTGAAAAAATGGCCCATTAGAATCCTATAAGAAAATAACGGTTGAACATCGACATACGGCAAGAAAATACAACGGTTGCAAAACATTGACATACATCACATAGCTGGCAATTTTTCATAAAGTTTGAAATATACTTAGTCTTTGACCTTTTTCTATGATGGCATACAGTCATGTCTAACTCACAACCAAATTAGAGTAATATATGATGTATATATCACTCTCAGTACAGCATGAAATAGATAACGGGCGAACATGTCAAAAATGTTCGACCGTTATAAATTTACGTTAAAAAATGGCATAACTCAAAAGATTTGAAATGTATATGATCCATGTTACTGCACTCAGAATCTTAGCCAGTAGTGGTTTATATAAACACTGAAAACATCATTTTTTGGTGCACACGGGGCACAGGTGGCAAATTTTAAGAAGTTTGACATACAAAAGTGTCATTTATGTGTATGTCAATCTTTTTAGGAAACGTACCACTATACCCCCATGTGCATCATCAAATGAAGTTTCCATGGTTTTTATAAACTATTTCATGGTAGGAATCTGTATACACAAAAGGGACTACATGCACTGTATACTTTTTGAGTTTCGCAATTTTTTGTGGTACATTTATAACGGTCGAACATTTTTGACATACTGTTCGACCGTTACCTATTTCATGCGCTACTAAGCCTGATATCCATCACCTATTGCTCTCGTTTGGTTGTGCGGCAGGTATGACTATATGCCATCATAGGAAAATGTCCAAGACTTAATATGTTTTAAACTTTATGAAAAATTGCCTGCCATGTGATGTATGTCAATGTGTTACAAGTTTAAATATGTTTTAAACTTTATGAAAAATTGCCTGCCATGTGATGTATGTCAATGTGTTACAACCGTTTTATATTTCTGGTGTATGTCAATGTGCGCCCATTATTTTTCCCATAGGATTCCAATGGACCAAAATTTCAAAATTCAAGTAGGATGTTGAAACTTTCTATGCTATCTCTCTGCTTCAAATAACTAACACTCATCCTAATAGAACAAAGAAAATACCAATTTCAATACTGAAAACTCCATGCAAAATGGCATACTACCTATATATCTCCCTTACATATTAACACTATAATGTGCCTGTGTTAACATATGTCATAAGAGGGATATTAAATGACGTTTGGGCATAGGTTAACCAAAAGGGTTATACCCATTCATTACCAGGCCACAAAAAGGCCCTTAGATGTATGCACTCTATATATGTTTTGCTTTGTGGTTGGTGTTCACCAAGCCCCTACCGTGGGATTTGATCACATGACCAAAATGTATACCTTTACCCATAGGATGTTAACCTATATGTACGGATCCAGTGGTATATATATGTATACATATATGTATATAATTGTAGTGAGATTGTAGTGAGTTGGAAAATCCAGAACAGTGAAAAAAACTTCCAGACTCGACCGGGATTCGAACCCTGGCCTCCCGCTTTGTATGCGGACACCTTAACCACTAGGCTATGGACGCTGATTGTATGTCAAGAGGTTCAAAACCGGTAAGGAAGGTCGTAATTCCACTGTACGCATTTGTTACCTGTATCGTACAATACTAGTTCTGTTTTTGGTGACATATTTTTGCCTTACTCTAGAGATCAAACATGATGCTAACCAACTTGTAATCATTTGTGATTCCTAAAGCCGGATCTCAAAACAGATGTATACTTTGTTCATGAAATGGAGGTACAGTAAACGACAAAGGCAAAATGAATATATATGTAATTGAAATTGTAGTGAGTTGGAAAATCCAGAACAGTGAAAAAACTTCCAGGCTCGACCGGAATTCGAACCCAGGCCTCCCGCTTTGTATGCGGACACCCTAACTACTAGGCTATGGACCCTGATTGTATGTCCAGAGGTTCAAAACCGGTAAGGGAAGATGGTAATTCCACTGTAGGCGTATGTCACGTGTATCGAACAACACTTGTTCTGTTTTGGTGACATATTTGCCTTACTCTAGAGAACAATGCTAACCGACTCGAGGATATCTATATCGATATAAAATATAGATCTATATATATTCAATATTACCTAATAATACCAAAGTATTACAAAATACATTTAATGCCTTATTTGCTTGTGGAAAAATGTTGCTGGGGTGAAAATTATCTTTGCAAGGGCCCCTTAGGTCTATTTTACCCCCAGTCTTTTTTTATGCAAAAATAGCTTGGCATATTTACAACTGTGAATGATTAACTGGTATATACTGGGTTTGTTGGTCAGGTTTTTTTTTTTTTTTGGCTTTCATAACTTTAAAGTATTCTTTCTTTTCTTTTGTTTTCTTTGTCTTTTTTTGGGGGTCTTTTTGTACAGATTTCTACTTTCATCTTCATTTTTGAAAAATTGATCCCCAGATGTACTTTGCAAGGTCTCTATGCAATTAATGTTGAGCAGGAATAAATGCTTATCAAGTCGGAGGAGGATTGTTTTATGCCATATTTTGAATAATATTTTGTGATATCTTGTATTTCTCCTTTTGAGGATGTGGTAGGAGCTCTGGTAAAGTGTATCAATGGTGGGAACGAAATAGTAAGAGATGCCAGCCTTGATTTTCTCGTTGATTTAGTCAGAACCTCGGTCAAAGAAGTAGCGAGGTTTGCTATATTCTTCAAGGTCAGTGTTTTCATTTGATTTGTTTTTAAAATTTAAAATTAATGTTAAGATCGTAATGTTTCGATACCATGTTTAATATCTTGAATTGATTTTTAATATGTGAAATATAATGTCATATGTTAAATCTTGAGCCCCAAAAGACTGAATGCATCAGAGATAATATTTCTATTGCTTTAATATCGTTCTGTTTCTGCTCACGTTTCATATCCTTTCCACTTTTCCCTGCCAAAGATAATAATAATAATAATAATAATTTGGCTTATAAGCACAACTACTACAGAAAACTGTGTGCACTGCTGTGCTGGAAAACAAATCTCAAAGTAACGATACAAAAGTTAAACCTGGTCGAGATTCTGGCTGAAATCAGAACCATTGACAAATAAGTAGTGTTTTAATTGCCTCTTAAAAGTAGCAGCATTTTGGACTTCTTTAAGGCTGTCAGGAAGCTCATTCCACAATTTAGGTCCAGTCTTCGCAAACGAGCGATACCTATACGAGGATTTAACTCGAGGCTCTATCAAAGATAAGCTCCTGAATAAAATGTATCCTTTCTCTCTTTATAGAAAATGTTAGAAGACCTGTCCAGATTGTCATTGCCCCAGGTTCGCAAGCTCTTCTCCATCTTGAGTGGACTGACCTTTGGACAAGATGGGCAAAGAATGGCTATTCAAGTATGTGTAAAAGTTTTACTTCATTTTTACAGACAACCCCACTGCCAGATTATCATCATCGAGAGTGTGGTGGCCAATTGGCTAAGGCGTCGGACTCGTGATCCATGGATTGCTGGTTCGATTCCTGCCTAGTTCATTACGTTGTGTCATTGGGCAAGATGCTTTATCTCACTTGCCTCTCTCCACCCAGGGGTTAAATGGGTACCTGTGAGGTAACTTGTCATTGGGCGCAGTATATAACTGCTGCCGACTGGAGGGATTGTCTCTGGGACAGGTTATCATTGACCAGGGGTAATATAACGTCTGTAAAGCGCTTTGAGACCTATCGCTGGTATAAAGCGCTATATAAAAATCAAATATTATTATCATCTATTAGGGCTCCAGGGCACCATATGCTTGCCCCTCCTTTTTATAAAGTCTTTCAGTCACAACCTGAAATCATTGTTTTATGTTTTATTGTATTGTCTGTGTTCACGGAGGCCCTTTTGAGCCTGGGGGTCCCCTAGGCACTGGCCTCATCTGCCAAATGGATGATTTAGCACTGGACACTTCCCCATCTCCTGACCATGCCCCCTCCCAAATAAAATAAAAATGAAAATAGCAATGAGATTTCCTTGGTACATGTTGGATAAGCTTTCACTACTAACCAGCTCTTTGTGATTCCTCCAGTTGGTTTCAGTACTTTCTTAATTTTGCAGGATGAACTGTACAACTACATGCGCAAACAGCTGAACTTAAGGAACCCTAGCAATGTCAGAATTGGGGTTATTGCTGCCATCACCATCTTTGGCAAGATGTCAGAAAAAAGGTAACCAATCTTGCAATTACATCATTTTCAAGTTGTTGAAAAAGTTTTTAAATTTTCTTTGAGATCTCCCACAATGGGTATGTGTCTGTGAATATTTTGAGGATCCTCATTTGATAGCATTTCACCATTTTCGTCCACAAGAATTAATGTAATATATATTTTTTCCTCTGGATATTTGAACTCATTGACAAGATTATTTTCCTGCCCAGCATCCTACTCTTTCTCTGCTCTTTCGGCTCCGCGAAAACAAATTATGCAATATGAAAGAAATTACCTTTTAGAACATTTAGGCCTGAGCATAATTCAAACTGTAAAAGTTGTAAGGTTCAACCACAACTTTCTGCTTCTGATTTCTTCAATCATTTCATGTTTTCAGTCCACTTGTAGCCAAAATTTTCTTCTTTTTAACACTTAGTCCTACCATTTTTCTGTTTATGCCTTAGAAATAGACAGAATCTTTAATTAGTTATATTTCTTTAATTATTATACATATAAATGTTTGTTTTTCCCCTTCCAGGAGTGATGGTAAACCTTGTAGTGATGGAAGGTTCAAACAGATTTCCAGTCTGGTCAAATTAGTTCAATCCTCCTGCAGTGCCTACCCAGAGGTTGCAGGCCTCTTCTGTGATGAGATGTCATCAATCATTGATAAACAGGAAGTTGATAGTAAAGTGAAGGTTAGTCTGATCTCACTTTTCCTAAGTTATTATATTTATGTGTAAAAGTAAGTTGGCCTGACGTTTCGATCCTAGCAGGATCTTCTTCAGAGGCTAAACCTTCTTCAGAGGCTTCATTTAGCCTCTAAAGAAGATCCTGCTAGGATCGAAACGTCAGGCCAACATACTTTTACACATTCTATTACAGTTTGCTAACAGTTTTATTTTATTTTGTTATTATATGTAGACAAAACATCAATGTTAAGTGGATATTCCAGGTAAAACTTTATTTTCTTTCACTAATGAAAGAGACACATATATTCTAAGCATTGTGGTGAAATTTGCATCCAATTCCTATGTGTCGCTTTTTAGATCACGACATTTGATGTTGACATTTGAAATTCACAGTTTCACACTGACAATTTTGTATTATGTTTCTCTCTCAAATGTACATCCAATTTTCTTCTTCAAACTTGGGATTCATTAAAAAACTACAAATAATTACAATTAATTAGCTCACTACTAATGAGCTAAACTACTAATTAACTAACTACGCACCACGGGTTATTGATAACTTCAAATCATCTGGAGAAAAGTTGGGATCCTATCCAATCCAAGGTCAAAAGCAATAAACTGAAAAATAAAGAAAACAAAAGATTTTGCTGTCAATGTGCTACTTTGACATCGCACCTGTTTGCTTCAAGTTCACTTATGGTACAAATGGTGACAGTGTCAATCATCGATAACTTGAAAAACGCAATGCAGGACTTGCAAGCAACCTCACCAGGATGTTTAGAATAATATATTTTTTTCTGTAATTAGTCAAAAGCAACTTTTGCTCCTGGTTGATCCTTTTAACCCTTTACCATAGACATATACAAGACATGATCCTGGCATGAAACCACTCCCTCAAATCCTCCTGACCCAACACACAAAGCACACCCACGTTATTTTCTTCTTAACTTAAACTCCCAAAGTTTAGGGCATTACGTTCTTTGTGACAGAACTTTAAAGAAGAAAATAGCATCTGTTTAATTTCATGAAAGTTTGCATTGTTTTTAGTACAGATTGTTAACTTTGTTACATTTCTCCTGTTTTCAGGACTGGATTGTAGAAATAATTCTGAATGATTTCCAGGAAGGTTATGTGGTGGACATCGAAATCGATCAGCTGAAAAAGTAAGTGAATTTCTTTCATATTATAAATATATATATTATAATATATAACATATTGTATATCACACACGTACACAAACATTTTTAGAACGTTTATGGTTTGAAGCTGTCTCCAATTGTTCAAAAGTGTTAAGTCCATTAATTTGTCATTATTTAAGCAGTCATTATTATTCAGGATCTGCTTATGAAGCAGTCACAGAATAGTTTTTAAATCTCTTTCAAAAATGTTATCCTTTTGAAGAATGAAAACCATGTGTGCATTTTTGCTACTTATTTTAAACAAAGTACATATTATCTACTTGTTCAACTTTTCTTTTCTGATAGTGAATATGGTCTTCCAATGGAAGAAGTTTGACTTTTTTCTTTCATATAGAGTAGATATGGTCTTCCAATGAAGAAGTTCAACTTTTTTTTTTCTTATAGTGAATATGGTCTATTGGTCTACCAATGGAAGTAGTTTGACTTATTTTGTTCTTATAGTGAATATGGTCTTCCAATGGAAGAAGTTTGACTTTTTTCTTCTTATAGTGAATATGGTCTACCAATGGAAGCAGTTTAACTTATTTTGTTCTTAGAGTGAATATGGTCTTCTGTTGAAAGAAGTTCAACTTTTTTTTTCTTACAGTGAATGTGGTCTTCCAATGGAAGAAGTCTACAACCTAGAAACTGAAGAATCTCAAGGTGGTATAGCAGTCAATTTACTCCCTCTCATCAGTAAAGAACTAAAAGATAAACATACAAAGCTTGATTCCTCAAAGAAACCAAAGTAAGTATTATATCAGATATATATCTGATGCTTGAAAGTTTCCAATCTAATTTTTTATTTAGCTTATTGAAATTGCCTTCCAAAAGAGGATATGCATGACAAAGCTATTCTAGGTAAAATAGATCGTGAAAAACTTCCTTCCTTTCTTGCATTGAAGAAATTCCACAAATTTCTTGTAAGGGATTTAATATACACTGCAATAATGTGACATGATCTGCAGATTCATTCAGTCTGTGTTAATTCAGTTAGTTTCTGCAAAATGTAGCGAAAACTCATTAAAAAAATTAAAAAATTGGTATTGAAGAACATTTGTTTTAAGTTTCAACAAAATGTTTACAAGGTTTATTGGTTGAGTCTGTCACTGAAGTTGGAGGAATGTGACAGTTATTTCAAAATACCCTCCGCTTAAAGCAGCATTTTGCGTCATTTTCTATGATTTTTCTCAACCCCACTGACTCCACTATGCCATAACGACATACATAACTAGCTTATCTATATAAATCTTACTTCAAATGATGGCATAAAAGTCGAAACATTTGAAACTTTCAACTTTGTTTTTGTCCAAGATATTTTCCGTTTGGGATCCCAATAAACCTCGCCCATAATATGAATATTTAAACACTACGAAAGTCATTGACCAATACATAATATAACACCATGCTTGAATTGTGTACAGTCTATATGGCAGTTGTACCAGGGAGTTCCATCACAACTCCCTGGTTGTACCAACGCAAAGTTTTGAATCTATTTTTAGCAACGGCTCATAACTAAACCTGCATCTCTGATTGGTTGAATTCAAACTTGTGGGTTTGGGGGAACTGTATGCGATTAATTTTAAATGTCAAATTTGTCGTGGACACTTTTCTCATTATCTGCAAATATCCTTAATTACTCGCCATTTAACGTTGCTGGCAGGGCAAAACTTGGCTAATATCTTAGTTTGCTGTTTTGTGATTGATATATGTAAAAAACTCGATGGGCATGTCAAAAAAGTAGAAAACGGCGACCAAACGCAAAAGTCTGAGAAGGAAACCAGTCCTCTCCAGAATGTTTGGCAATAAAATAAATAAATTAAAATTTAAACAAACTGTTGACATTTAGTTTCCTCAATATAAGGTAAGCAGGGATGTGCCCAGGATTTCCTGAGTGCCGGGTATACTGATCGCCGTCCTGGGGGAGGGGTCTAAGGGGGAGGGGGTGTTGAGAAATTTTCGATTTTTGAAGGTGCTCAGATGCCAAATGCTGGCACTTGTGTAGCTTTTTAAGCACATACACAAGTACTAGTTTTGCTAACAATTTACATTTTTTAATTTTTTTTTTCAATTTATGTTGAATATATTGTTCGGAATGTCGGCATTTTAGATGAAAATAGTGCTGGGCCGGATTCACCATTTTTAAGACGGTGCTGGGCGGTAATTTTTAGTGCTGGGCGGGGTCGCCCAGCGTGGGCACATCCCTGGGTAAGTAACCACTGGAATGGTTTTATCACTCCTTTTTTCTTTTTTACTATTTGCAGTCCCTCTGCAAGAATGGTGTCTCCCGTCTGTCTGGCGCCTCATTTTCGTCTTCTCCAGATCTGTATTAAATCTCAGAATAAGGGATGTCTGGAGGACATCGACGCCTTGCTTGGTTGTCCGTTATACAGCTTCAAGGAAGAGATCCTAGACAAGATTGATTCCTTACAACAGGACGAAAAGGAAATGATCTGTGCGTGTATTTTCACAGCTTCGAATTGGTTTAGAGAGGTATTGCCTGGTGTAATAAATATCATTATGTCACATTTATCTGTTGGATGATATTAGTTTGAAATTGTTGATGCCTTTCAGAAATATGGTGGTGTATGGTAACTTTGCATGCTCCCTAACATTGGGTAGGGTGTTATACATACCTAGCTGTAGCCATAGATACTTTAACTAACATTTTCATCACTCAAATTTGCAACCGCACCTGTTGTGGCAAATTTTAATCCACAGGGTCTTGACAGAAACGGTTTAAATTGCCACAGTGTAAAAAGAAAAAATGTATAAAAAATTTTGTATTTTTAGGCACTTTTCATGAATAATTTCACCCATTTAAAGGACTTAAAAAGGAAACTTTCAACGCATGCACTAAGTAGGGAAAATTCTTCCTTGTTTTGAGCACTTTGATTCAAGACGTTTACACATATAAATCTATCACATTCTGACGGAATTTGATCAGACCACTGATGACATCACAGCTGTAGGCTAGAACTATTCAAAAGGGTGCTTGTTTGTTTATATGTAAATTAAAAGAACATGTATTTTGTTGAGTTAATAAATTTGATAAAACAATGGATTAATGTTTAATACTTTGAGGCCTGCACTGAAGACTGAAGAGGCAATGCTATCATCAATTTTTGCTATAAATGAGCATCCCAGATAGCATATTTAAAGGTGAATATCTAGAAAAACCAATAGTGCTATGGAAACATTGACCTATTCAAAAATCGCTGCAGTGCCATGGTAATGTTTGGAGTATATTTCTGGTTTGTGAACTTGGGAAAAGGATTTGTTTCTGTTCTTCACTTGGTTTCGAAACAACTTTGTTAGTCATGGCTGCACTGCAGCGATGTCGAAAGGGGTGCCTTTGCCTACCTCAGTATTTAGAAAGTGGTCAGATGCTGTGGTAGATACTCTCCCCCATCGGATGGGGATGTTAAATGGCGGTCCCGGGAGCAGTAATGGGAGCGAATTCACACCCCTGCCTCGTTATCATCTGAATACTTATCGCAAAAAGAAGGCTTGAAATAAGCCAGTGTTCATCCAAGATCTAACACGGATAGGGTCTCAAATAAGCTACTGTGTGGCTTCCTGATCCTTAGGTCTCTAAACTAAACTGAACTTGCTCTCAGAGATTTCTTTGTTGTTTGAGTATGACATTCTGTATGACATTGAGCCTACAGTAATCCTTACAAAAATGCAGCTGATCAGTTAGAAGTTTTCATTTCTAACTTTCATCAAGTAATTTTTCACTCAGGTTTTACTTTCATGAGGTCTTTGCATACTCTGAAGCTACATTTTTTTTGTTTCTGTTCTCAGACGATCAATGCTTTCTCTGCTGCAACTGATCCTGAGCTCAAAGCAAAGGTCATAGGTCGTGTTCAGTGCATCACCAAACTTGAAGATATGTTGGAAAAGTGCTTGGCAGGTAACCTTGCATTAATAGAATAAATTTGAGTATTTTGAATCTTTGTAGGGCAGAGACAATCTAAAGTAATTGAACACCCTAGCAACAAAATTGTATGAAGCTCTCTAGCTACTGCATTATATCTAGATCATACCAACAGGGTGGTATCTAGCTACCTAGCAACAATATGATAAACTCCCTAACAACAGCAAACTGTCTAGATTGCCAGCAACAGCATATAAAGCATCTACCACCCTAGCAACAGCATGGTATATAGTGTATCCTCAATAGTACAGTCTCTTGCTCCCTAGCAATGTATCTAGTACACTAACTACAGCATGGAACCTAAATTACTATAAACAGCATAGTATCTAGCTTTCTACCAAGAACACGGTAAACTCCCTAACAACAGCATACTGTCTTGATTGCGAGCAACAGTATATATAGCATCTACCACCCTAGCAACAGCATGTTATCTAGTGTATCCTCAATAGTACAGTCTCTCACTCCCTAGCAATATATCTAGTACACTAACAACAGCATGGAACCTAAGTTGCTATAAACAGCATAGTTTCTAGGTCCCTAGTAACAGCATGGTTTCCTTGTAATTCACCTATTGTACTATAGCATCTTCATTATCATCGTTCATAATCAACCAAGCATTTCTTAGAGTATGTTCCCTTTTGCCATTGTATATATCCCTTTTTCATTTTCTTCATTGGTAAGAAACTAATGTTAATATATATTATGTTTCTTTTCCTTTGTTTTTTTGTCTGGTGTGGGTGGTTCAGAGGTAATTCACTTTCTTCCCACCAGGCAAGTCATACATGGTTACATTAGCCCCAAACATTTGTTGTCACAAATCGTTGAGAGTATATAATCTTTCAATCGCTGTTCACAGTGACTCCAGGATACAAACCTCCAGCTGCCAGCTTTGAATTGAGTATATCTCCAGAGGTCAAAGGTCATGGAACAGGTCCCTCAACATCTGGAAAGACTAA
>JAIPMN010036252.1:0-16122 GCA_020650975.1 Apostichopus californicus
CCTAGTGGTAATGCATCTGATATGGCCCACAGTGTGCTCAGTGGGATAAGACACGATGATATGTTGCTGTGTACCAAAAATGACAGCTTGATTGTTGATCTCACCAATAAGTTGTCTTTTAAGCTTGAGAAGAACCGAATGCATCTATATCTGATCTCAATCCTCCTTTTCTTTTCATGGATGTGGTCAACTCAGTGATAGTTATCTCAGGCTTTGATTATTCAACTCACTTATACAAAACACCATCCTTGGCCTTTAAAAAAGGTCATAGACTCAAGAAAGTTGCAATGATGCAAATGAACAATGCACTCATGAATGGAAATGCTGACTTGGATAGGATAAGTCTAGACT
The DNA here is from genome assembly GCA_020650975.1 of Apostichopus californicus. NCBI lineage: Eukaryota > Metazoa > Echinodermata > Holothuroidea > Aspidochirotida > Stichopodidae > Apostichopus > Apostichopus californicus. The sequence continues at coordinate 352 of JAIPMN010036252.1, forward strand.
TAATTTGAAAGAAGAAGTACCTCACATGCACACTGTACCTTAGATCAAAAGAAGAGAAGCAGACCAAAGTTATTCCCCTTATCAGAGTATATGATTACTCTGTCTATATTATCTCAAGGAACAAGTCGAAAACAAAACATCAACAATTTGTGACAAATACACCACAAAGTGACGAAGCTGGAGCTGAGCAATTTACCTTTGAATTAACTAAGACGGCGGGGAGGTCTCAAGGATAGCATTAGATGGTGTCAAAAAAGTCAACAAAGGAAATGACATACAGTGGAAGGACAGGATTTCATTGAGCTGGTCATATAAACAGACAACGATACAAAACAGTGAGGAATGGGAGATTTTGAAAGCATTTTCAAAGTTCTATGACAGTAATTCAGATGTAGCTATTTCGTCATATATTGTATGAGTATTTTTTATGACTTCTTTTACCGCTTGAATATTGTCTTAAAACATTATTTATTGCCAATTACGATTCATGCATTCTAAAGAGCAAGTATATAACAGATCTCAAACCAGAACTTTGAGGAAAATCATTTTGGTGTTATGGAAAAGGCAAAAAAGATAGAGACTAACGTTTTTAAAGTATTCTCCACCTGATAGCTGAATACCTGTTGATGCCTAGATATTTCGTGATATGTTTTGTGTATATAATCTTTGAGAACATGAGTACTTTTTGATTTAATAAAAAAAAATCTAACAAAAAAATCAAAAAAAAAAATCCAGAAAACAAATTACAGTTCATCAAGACTGCACTTTAAGGAAAATGTTCCAGTAATTCTTTAATCACTAAATAATAGCAAAAGAGAAAAGTATTCCCCACATATTAGTCAATATTATATTTACAGAGCTCTAAACATCTGTTGATTTTTAGAAGCATTATTTCTTTTTCATCATTCATAATCTTCTTATAAGTGGATATCTGTTACATGATTATTCCATAGAAATTGATTAGGATAGAATGACGTCATGCGACATATATACTGAAGCCACTCATCGAGTGGTGGCACTTTCTGTGTACGGTAGGAAAGAACACTACTGTACATGTTTGACTAAACTAAATTGATAAAGTTGACATAAATTACTCGAAATGGTGATATCGCGTGCCGCATTTGGGTGCAAAATCTCGAAATTGTCGCAGTGGACTATAGTTTCACTTTGTAATTCTTAGGAAGCGATAGTAGAAGCAATAACATAGGAATCTTAAATAATTTACTAATGTCGTCTGCTAATCTGTTGTATTGTTATTCACGGACCCGGGATATAGTAAGCCTAGACCCCTATACCGACTACGGTTGTCCTTAATCAGGATGCGATATGACAAAAACCTAATAACAAAAAATGATCACAACCTCATTTTACTTAAAACTGTATCCTTAACGATAGATCCACATGCCAGAATAACATGGGATGACTGTTATGTCTTGGGCTTAGCCTATCATTAACACTTCAATAATAGGGACATATGCTAGCCTAACTTAGGGTAGGCCTATGTGCGTAGACGTAGCCTTGCCCTGGTGTTACTTAGGTTAGCCTAGGTCATAAGTTCTCATAACTAAGCCTGGAATATTTCAGTCTATTGTACCATGCATTCACCATTTGCAACATATTCCCAACACTGTAAATTGTGGCAAAAGCAGTATAGCCTATTGCCAGATATCTGAGTTTTGAGGTAGGCCAATTGCCTGCTCAGCCTAGTCAGGTATGTTGTGATGGACAGAAAAGTTATAGGCTATTTTGCCTAAACTGACTCAACTATGATTTTAAGGCCTAATGTAATCACTTACCATGCATGGACAAAGCTTTGTTGGTAAAACGTAAAAACGACACTCAATCCACTACTTGTGCTAGCATCTCAGTCCTTTGATGACTGTGACTAAATGTAGACATCCATCAAACTGTATATACTCTCACTTGATAAGGTGGGATATGTTATCCTGCATAAAGTACTACCCAATTTGCAACATTAACATTAAACTGAAAACTTCATGCACAAACTACTGTAATATGGAAGAATTACATAAAAGTAGGTATGTGTTGGAAGGGGAGGGGGGTAGCTTTTCCACAGCATTTTCCAGGGACAACTATGACATTATCCAAGTGGACCACTAAAATAATACAAAAAAGAAAAATGTTTGCCATGAGCCTCTCAGATAACAGAAATGACACTTTCCAGACTTTTAAAATTGCATAAACAAGAGCCGGGTGTATAATGTTCCAAGGATAATTGAAAAATAAGTCAACACACAAGATTGCACTGTTTTCTAATCTATTAGAATTCTTCTCTCTACTGCTACCAGGATGTGAGTGACCACAGAAACAAATAGCTCTCTAAGTAGTGATAACCTCTGACCCTTTATATAACTAACTGTTACCTTACCAGTGACAGGAGTTAATGTACAGGATTGATTGTCTCACTATGGGTGTTTAATATACATGTGATAACAGGAGATAGACATACAAGATAGCATTGTTTGAATAGAACAGACTCAAAGAGGGGGGGGGGGGGATTGAAACCCATACTCTGTATCTACCCATGTTATCACGGATATTCTTGAAAGAAGGTTCGATGCCTGTGTTAATATTCTCACAGATGGTGAACAGACCCAAATTACAGTATTTTCATATCTTAATAATGATAAAAATGGTTACCACTATGTCATTTTTAAATTGGGCAGAATCATTATTTGAATCCATCTCTGACAGTGCTAAAGACCATCCATATTCTGCTGTGAATGTGCAAAGGTATTCACTGTTGCTAAGATGCAAGGACAGAAGAGGATTAAAAGTGCCATCTTTAAGTGTTTTCAGAGTTGTCCAATTCGGTGATTTGTTGTTCAGGAACTTCAGGTGCCATTGCAATACAATAATATTCCTTCATCACAGTGAATTCATTTCTAACAAGACTTGCTTATGGATTACTATTTTACTCCAGATCCCATCCAGCTCTTTCAATCTCTGATCCACAAACTAGCTAGTTTGTCCACATCAATCCACACAGTAGCATAATTTAGAATTTCAGAATTCCTTGACTTGGGTCTGGAGAAAAAAAACAGAAAATCTCAAAATTAGCAAGTAGAACAACTTGATTAATCTCATTATGACACAAACTGTAGGTCATCTCCTTCCAAGAAATCATTGTTTCAAGAGCTACTTGTTGAACACTATCTGCACAGATATCACCTGATAATGAAGATTGTGGAGAAATTTTCAACCTACGATTGTTCTATTATGGAAAGCTCTTTACCATTAGGAGATCGCTTTCCAACACATAAGACACTGTCCAAGATTTAAGTTGCAATGGGCTTAATGTTGGTCTACCATACTTACTAGGCCTACAGTAGAGCTAGTAGTAGCATGGACACTTCGAAGTTTGGACAACTAAGCCTTAAAACACCCCAAAACTATATCTTCTGGTATAAATCACCTGAAAATATACTTGATATGGTGGGAGAAGTGTGTTATATTACGATACACGGCCAAACTTTCTTTCCTGCCTATGTCCAGTGGATGACTTTTCTCTTCTTCAATGTGAGGACATAGTGTCAACAGGAGAGGAAATAATTTTTGTTAGAAAACAAATTTCATTAGATTTAAGCAAAATTCAGAGTAGTGTATAATTCATTCTAGTTCAGCAAAAGGCACAGTATGAAAATCTTCCCATTGCAATTGTAGTTATACCTTCATTGTTATGTGAATGCCTTGAACTGAGTAAAGTAACCGTAGCCTTCATGTGATCGGTGGAGAATTTCAAATGATATCTCAGAGGCTGAAGTATACACAGAAGCCGTAAGAACTACCTTGCCATTAGCATGTCAATATTCCATATTGAGTAAAAGATGCGTACAGTTTTGTTTGGTTGACGCTGCGGCATATGTGTCGGTTACTGATCGATCGATCAGTATGCATACGTATTGTAAATCAGTATATAATTATCGTCTTTTTTAGTATTTAAACCAGGTCCGAAGATAGTTTGTAAGATTCTAATTGTTTCTCTATTTTATATTTCAAGATGGCGGAGACTAGCCTCGTGAAAGATCTGCACGATAATTTCCTGCAGTGCGCAATATGTATGGAAGGCTACAAAAGTCCCCGGATGTTACCATGTATCCACAGCTTTTGTCTCAAGTGCTTGGAAAAGCTCGCGCAAAGTCTTCAAAACAAACCGTTCTCTTGTCCGACATGTCGAGCGGCAGTGACTATACCCAAAACTGGTTTAAAGGATCTACCGAGTAATTTCCTGTTGGTGAGTCTTATGGAGCGTTTTAACTTGGCGGACACAACAGGATCAACAACTTCATCAAAATGTAATTTCTGTAACGGTAACCAGAATATCCAACGTTGCATCGACTGTAGCATGTATGTTTGTGTCACTTGCAAACAGTTCCATGACAAGATACCAGACTTTCGCGATCATAAGGTCATCCCGATTGACAAATTAAGTGACGAAAATTATATGAAGGGTATCCTTGCTTTAGAAGTACCGCAATGCAGTGAACATCAAAAGGAGAAACTACGTTTCTACTGTACAACCTGTAGTAAACTCGTTTGCCGAGATTGTGCAATCGTCGGTCATCGAGGTCATGAGTGTCTGGAAGCTAAGACCAGAGTAAATATTGCCAAACGAAATTTACAGTGTGCTATAAAAAACAGCGGAGAGCCGGTCATGTCGGTTCCACAGATAAGTGCAAATGTCAATGCAGCTACAATAAGTATCGAGAAGCAAATTGCCGACTTTGAACGACAAATCGATCAGCAGTATGATCGAGGTATTGAAAGGGTGAAAGCTGACAGGAATACATTGAAACAAGAAATAGAGAAGATAAAAACTCAAAAGTGCACTCCATTAAAGGAGATAAAAGATAAAGTCACAAACTGGACGGAGGCGATGGAGAACACGCAGGTAGTGGCGAAGAAGATCATGACAGCAGGAAACCAATGGGAAATACTTGGGATGGAGAAGGATATTACAGACGCCTTTAAAAAGCTCAATGACGATGAGGTTGCTCTAAACAATAAACATTTTAGCGTTCAAGAAGAGTCAAGTTCTACAGTAATGTTTTTACCTTCTGTAATAAATGCATCCCAGATTCGTGAACAGGCTTACGGAATGCCTATACAGAACCTTTATCCGAACCACAGGTTTTACCCAAAATCTGTGAAAGAAATTCCAGTAAATGAGAATCTACTGGGTGCCGTACTACAATATTGGCGTTAGAGAGGTCATCAGGTCGAGCGGAATGCGAGGTATGAAGGATACCATAAAAAAGAATACGAATACGAAAAACACCCCGTTCACTACGTCTGCCTATAGAATAGGTCAATATAAATAAGGACAACACTATATAACCTAGAACGATGTGTGAAAACCCTTGCAACTTACTGCAATATTCTATATATTACAAATGACGTCAGTACGACCGATACTAACACAATAACGAGCAATAGAAACAGCATGAAAATAGACAACAACATGATTAAAATACAACCAGTTTGATGACCAGTGTTCAACGTACATTAACTCGTGGTCAATAACTATCATAAGTCAAATGAAGAAAATATCACGAACTCAAGAGGACCCGACTGAAATTCTTTAACAGGCCACCGACGACCCCAAGATCTCATCCACTTAATTGATAGAGGTGTGAATATTTGGTATATTAAGGGTCAGACGGAACCGGAAGTAAAGAACCGAATAAGTGACGTTGAAGAAGTACTGTAAGCGTTCTATAAATGGCAAGCAAAGACTATTTTAATCTCTCCTCTTCTTCTACATCCAGTTTTTTTCCTGAAAGGTTTACCTTTTGTTTCGTTTGGTATTGTTTACATTCTATCAGTAGTTTCATTCTCACTTTTATTTGTTCATTCTTAATGGGTGCTTACCCTGTTCCTTGATCTTGGTTATTCTTCTTCATTTTTGCGCTTGGTTACAAAACCAACCAACATATTGATATTATCTTATGTAATGAATTAAGTTAAAATCTCCCTCCTGGTATAATCGTAACGGACATAAGTGAATATTGATCGATTTACTGCAGCCAACTTTGTTTGTATCGATTTAATTGTAATCTTTCTCACTCGGTTTCTTCTGTTCATGAAAGTAGAAAATCTTGTAAGCAATATGAGTTATGTTATTTTGTAAATGCTTGTCCTTGGTCATATCAGTCATTATCATTGTTCGTGAATATTTTATATAGACTTACATATTGTATTTGCATAGACATGTTAAATTAAGGAGGAAATTACCTTTACTTTTTTACTGGTGATCAAACCCTCGTTTGGGAAGGAGGGGAAATGGGGGTGTGCGGAGGAGGTTGAGAAGTATAAATGACATTGTAGGACGACGCAGTTTTAAGACTCTGTTATATGTCATTTATTCAAGGACTTCTTGTTGATAAATTGAATATACAGTAAATCTAATGCCAAAATGACAACGGGCAGACTTGTATCCAAGTTTTTGCTACGGTATGAAGGGTGGGTGTGCGTGTGGGGTGGGGGTGCTGATGGATGACGTCAGACATCTAGGGAAGTGAAGGCTGTGGAGTATATAAAGGAGAGGTGTGTTCCTGTGATCGCTGTAAATTAAATTAATGTAATGACTAACATTTCCTTTTAATTGTAACCACGTACATTGTATGGTCTTTTGTGAGATAGTAATTTCCGAACACGCGTACAGTTCCAATTAGTTATCTAAGGCCAAAGTCTGGAAACGGGGAAAACATATTTACTAAAAATTGAAGCTTAGATGAACTTCATACTTAGAATTTAGATCAACACTGGTGGTGGCACCTGTTCAAGCCGATATAGGTCGAAGGTCACTTTAGATCAACAGAGGTCAAAGTCTAAAACGTTTTTGAACACAATGACTATAAAAGTAGGCCTAACGCCTTTATGAAATTAATACTTGTAACTTAATATATGGATTCATCTAATTGAAATTGTTTACGATGGAGGTCAAAGATTATTTGAGTCAACAATGTCCAAAGTCTGAACACATCGTAAGCACGATAGATCAAAAATACAGCTTGGGTGAATTTGTGTACATTAACTGATATGTGGATCCATCATATTGCATACAAAAACGCTAGTGTTCAAAGACGGAAAACTAAAAATTTGAGAATCCGCCGTATTTAAGCACCGTATAAGAAGCCTGTGTCCAGTTTAAAATAAATGTTTTTATAATCATTTTAACAAAATACAGCTATTCAATCTAAATAGAATTTAAGTCACTAATAAAGGAAAGAATTTAGAAAAGATACATTACTGGAGTACTCTATACGACATCATTAAATAATATGTTGGTTAATTTATTGTTTACTTGATTCGCGTGAAATTTGAACATTTTTCTCGTTCCTGCAACATAGTTTTGATGCTTCACATAAAGGTTAGGGTTCAGTTAGTTAAAAACTCCCTGATCTTAAATGTCTGTTGGAAACGGAACCTGCATATGGATGCTTACATTTAATGACACACGCTCAAAAAAATGGAAAACTCGTATTACATTTCTGTAGTTGAAATGATGGAAATGACAGCACCATTTTGCATAAGCTCATTCCCCTCCCCTTAAACAAAGAAAAGGGTTCTCTTACGTGACGTCGCACCCCTACACGGGTAGACCTCTCTTCAGGACGTCCGTCAGCTAACATTTGTGCTTAACAAACTTGGAAATCTGCCTACCGGCCTCGGATATTTCTCCCAGCGACAACAAAAGTTTCCTCTATCTTGAAATTACAAATGAAAAACCTATACACAACGAATAACGAGAGCAAGACTGTGATCTTTAGCTGTAGTTGTATGTTACTAGTAATCAAATAACGTGATAGGTATGTAGCATTAAATATTCAGATTTGTGGTTAAGTATAGGAAAACAATCATTAATATGTCGCTCTACAACGTATGCCGGCTCTAACCACATTGGAACAAAGCTTAACCTATTGTCAGTGGCGTAATAAACGTTGGCAGGGGGCGGGGTAGGGGACAGGTGGAGGGGGCATGGGCGGAATCCACCAGTCAAATTACTCTCCCTTCCCCACCCCCAGATGGTAAAGAAAATATTCGACGGAAATATTTGACTGGGATTCTCACATTAAAACCAGGCAATTGTGTCTCTAATTCAATTTTATCAGATCATTTTGCTTTCTGTCAGCGCTACGAGGCCCCCAACCCACTCGCCTCGCCACCCGCGCTACCCAACGAGATAACCTGCTACCCTGCTTGTTATATCATGTGTATGTTTACAGCTTTAAACCATCGTTACATCGACCGTCTGATGTTCATCCGACATTGTTACTTTGGAAGCTGCAGTATGATATATTACGTTATTTCAACATCGCACGTGTGAACTCACGCAGACTGATAAGTGGTTAGAATAGGTCTAACCGAAATATTGTTTCCAACGACAAATTTAAGCCGATTAATGTAATAAACCGATGGACTATGGACAGTTTTGAAGTGGCTTAGTGAATGAAGTTTATCCAAATTCCAAATTTGATTCGGCAAATAAAAAAAATTACTGAGAAAGATGAATCATCCAATTATAAAGAGATACATTTTGTCATGAAGTGATATTTTACCCCCTTTCAGTTCCTATATCAAACTTCTGCAAGATCGTTGACCTTTGCACTTTTGATCTTCAAGGTTTCCCCTCGTTAATTCCCTCGGTTTCCGAATAAAGAAATACATGAGAAATTGTTCGGTCCAATTACAGTCGTCTAGTTTAGGTGCCTGTACTTTCAGACAGAGAAAAACATAACCAAAATAAGGACCACGTGTTATTTTCTTTCTTACACATGAATAGTTCATTCATTGATAATTTAGATGAATATTGATGATGTTCCGAAGTAGATAATATGAACCAATCATAGATCAGGTTCCATCACGTGTGACCCCAAGTTTTGTAACTTCTGATCACTTTTTTGGGGGGTTACTCTTCTGATCAGTATATTATGGCCAAATAATTTATACATATTTATTGTTTGCAATCAGTATCTTGAAGTAAGTTTACAGCGTATAATTGAACTTCTAATTGTATCACGGAGAACTTTTTCATGTTTATTAGAATAAAGCTTCTTGATGCTAGGCTTCCGACATAGCCAACCAAATCATTTTCCCAGGGGCAACGATAGTACCATCTCTACCGAACTACATGTGGCGATATTCACCACATTACAATAGGCTTTTGTAGGCAAAGTGTGAACGATACATTTATATACTGTAAACAGTATGAGAACAGAGTACATAGGGTTATCAGGTAAGAGAATGGTGACTTTCCCCGAAGCCGGGGGTGGGGGCCCTCCCCCACCCCCACCCCAACAAAACCCATACAGATGGTATAGCGCAAATCGTACTCGTTGACAAGTCAATAAATCAAATCTGCCCCACCCCTTTAGACGAAATCCTGACTAGGCGCTTAATTTTCTGTACAATAAATCAAGATCATATTTTTAGTTGGATTATCCCTTCAATAATTAAGCGGATGGAATTCAGGAATAAACTGTTTAATTTGTGTATAGAAACATTCATAACAGTACCGTTGCCATGGTTTCAAGTGTTTGGAAATGGGGCATTTTGCAAAAGTATCTAAAATGACCGAACTGGACGTACGAAGAACTTGCCCCCATTCGAACTCTTTGCCCAACCCCCCCCCCCTCCCCTTCACTATGACACGTCCGGTTACGCCACTGCCTATTGTGCATACCAATGTTTTATCTTTTTTAGGAAGTCACTGAATCACCAAAACAGCTGTTACCCAAAATAATTTTTTAAAGAACGTAGTGGCCAATTGGCTAAGGCTTTGGACTTGTGTTCCACTGATTACTGGTTCTACTTTTGCCTAGTTCATTACGTTGTGTCCTTGGGCAAGATGCTTTATCTTAAATGCCCTTCTCCACCCAGGGCTTAAATGGGTACCTGTGCGGTCAATAGCTGCATCCGTCTGGAGAGATTGTCTCTTGGACAGGTTATCATTGACCAGGGGTAATATTACGTCTGTAAAGCCCTTTGAAACCTATCGCTGGTATAAAGCGCAATATTATTTTTAATGGTAATTAAAAATTTCAGGTGGTAGCTGATTACCACTCCCTGGATTTACACCGGACATTGGCGTGCTGATAAGAGATACTTATCACGACTCTTGTGAGGGCAACATCTCAAAGCTCGAATTCCATTGCTATATCGTAAGATAAACACAGAAACACCCATCACCTACATGAGGCATATACATGAAGGGAACAATAGTCCCGTCGCCATCTTGAAAGCAGCTGTCAGATCGGAATTGTCTCTATAGATTTCATAAATATTCTACCATTGTAAAAGCATTTAAGGTAAGAGTGTATTACGGAAAATTGAAAAGAAAGACTTGTCTTATCCTTTTCAATAATTTGTATCCATTTCATGCAACAGTTACAGATATTAATATTCATGCGTAGTCCATGAAAACGTTCGTTTGTCGTTTTATTTGTGTAACCGTAGTGTAGTACAATACCACCAGAACTGTAAACAGACAACAGCGCTATACCCATAAGATATAGCCTATGTCCAGTGGATCACTTTTCTCTTCTTCAATGTTAGGGCATAGTGTCCACGGGAGAGAAAATAATGTTTGTTAGAAAACAAAGTTCATTAGGTTTTAGCAAAATTCAGAGTAGTGTACAATTCAGTTTAGTTCAGCGAAAGGCACAGTATAAAAACCTTCCGATTGCAATTGAAGTTATACCTTCATTGTTATGTGAATGCCTTGAACTGAGTAAAGTAACCGTAGCCTTCATATAATCGGTGGAATTTTTTTTCTTTCTTACACATGATAAGTTCATTCATTGATAAAATTAGATGAATATTGATGATGTTCCGAAGTAGATAACATGAACCAATCATGGATCAGGTTCCATCACGTGTGACCCCAAGCTTTGTAGCTTCTGATAAGTTTTATGGGGGCTTACACTTCTGATCAGTATATTATGGCCAAATAATTTATACATATTTATTGTTTGCAATCAGTATCTTGAAGTAAGTTTACAGCGTATAATTGAACTTTTAATTGCATCACGGAGATCTTGAAATCAACAGAACTTTTTCATCGTTTATTAGAATGAAGCTTCTTCATGCTAGGCTTCCGACATAGCCAACCAAATCATTTTCCCAGGGGCAACGATAGTACCATCTCTACCGAACTACATGTGGCGATATTCACCACATTACAATAGGCTTTTGTAGGCAAAGTGTGAACGATACATTTATTTACTGTAAACAGTATGAGAACAGAGTACATAGGGTTATCAGCTAAGAGTATAGTGACTTTCCCCGTAGCCGGAGAATGAAGCCGCCCTCTCCCCCCCCCCCCCAACTAAACCATTGCATATCGTATAGCCCAAAAGGTTCTCGTTGACAAGTCAATACATTAAATCCGCCCCACCCCTTTAGACGAAATCCTGACTAGGCGCTTGACTTTCTCTACAATAAATCAAGATCATATTTTTAGTTGGATTATCCCTTCAATAATTTAGCGGATGGAATTCAGGAATAAACTGTTCAATTTGTGTATAGAAACATTCATAACAGTACCGTTACCATGGTTTCAAGTGTATGGAAATGGAGCATTTTGCAAAAGTACCTAAAATGACCGAACTGGACGTACGAATAATTTGCCCTCATTCGAACTCTTTGCTCAACTCACCTCCCCCCCCCCCCTCCTCCACTATGACACGTCCGGTTACGCCACTGCCTATTGTGCCTAACAATGTTTTATCTTTTTTAGGAAGTCACTGAATCACCAAATCAGCTGTTACCCAAAATAATTTTTTAAAGAACGTAGTGGCCAATTGGCTAGGCTTTGGACTTGTGTTCCACTGATTACTGGTTCTACTTTTGCCTAGTTCATTACGTTGTGTCCTTGGGCAAGATGCTTTATCTTAATTGCCCCTCTCCACCCAGGGGTTAAATTGGTACCTGTGCGGTCAATAACTGCATCCGTCTGGAGAGATTGTCTCTTGGACAGGTTATCATTGACCAGGGGTAATATAACGTCTTTTAAGCCCTTTGAAACCTATCGCTGGTATAAAGCGCAATATTATTTTTAATGGTAATTAAAAATTTCAGGTGGTAGCTGATTACCACTCCCTGGATTTACACCGGACATTGGCGTGCTGATAAGAGATAATTATCACGACTCTTGTGAGGGCAACATCTCAAAGCTCGAATTCCATTGCTATATCGTAAGATAAACACAGAAACACCCATCACCTACATGAGGCATATACATGAAGGGAACAATAGTCCCGTCGCCATCTTGAAAGCAACTGTCAGATCGGAATTGTCTCTATAGATTTCATAAATATTCTACCATTGTAAAAGCATTTAAGGTAAGAGTGTATTACGGAAAATTGAAAAGAAAGACTTGTCTTATCCTTTTCAATAATTTGTATCCATTTCATGCAACAGTTAGGCCTACAGATATTAATATTCATGCGTAGTCATGAAAACGTTCGTTTGTCGTTTTATTTGTGTAACCGTAGTGTAGTACAATACCACCAGAACTGTAAACAGACAACAGCGCTATACCCATAAGATATAGCCTATGTCCAGTGGATCTCTTCTTCAATGTTAGGGCATAGTGTCCACGGGAGAGAAAATAATATTTATTAGAAAACAAAGTTCATTAGGTTTCAGCAAAATTCAGAGTATTGTATAATTCATTTTAGTTCAGCGAAAGGCACAGTATGAAAATATTCCGATTGCAATTGATGTTATACCTTCTTTGTTATGTGAATGCCTTGAACTGCGTAAAGTAACCGTAGCCTTCATATGATCGGTGGAGGATTTCAAATGACATCTCAGATGCTGAGGTATATACAGAAGCCGTAAGAACTTCCTTGCATTTAGCATGTTAATATTCCATATTGAGTAAAGATGCGTACAATTTGTTAGATATTTAAGATAGCCGCTGCGGCATGTGTATGGTACCTAGTTATTTGATAAGTATTAAATACGTATTGTATATCAGTTGTTAGTAATCGTCGTTTTTATTACTTAAACCAGGTCCGAAGATAGTTTGTATTATTCTAATTGTTTCTCTATTTTATATTTCAAGATGGCGGAAAGTGGCCTCGTGAAAGATCTGCATGATAATTTCCTGCAGTGCGCAATATGTATGGAAGGCTACAAAAGTCCCCGAATGTTACCATGTATCCACAGTTTTTGTCTCAAGTGCTTGGAAAAGTTCGAGCAAAGTCTTCAATACAAACCGTTCTCTTGTCCGACATGTCGAGCGGCAGTGGCTATACCCAAAACTGGTTTAAAGGATCTACCGAGTAATTTCCTGTTGGTGAGTTTGATGGAGCGTTTTAACTTGGCGGACACAACAGGATCAACATCCTCATCAAAATGTATTTTCTGTAACGGTATCCAGAATATCCAACGTTGTATCGAATGTAACATGCATGTTTGTGTCACTTGCAAGCAGTTCCATGACAAGATACCAGACTTTCGCGATCATAAGGTAATCCCGATTGACAAGTTTAGTGACGAAAAATATATGAAGGGTATCCTTGCTTTAGAAGTACCGCAATGCAGTGAACATCAAAAGGAGAAACTACGTTTCTACTGTACAACATGTAGTAAACTCGTTTGCCGAGATTGTGCAATCGTCGGTCATCGAGGTCATGAGTGTCTGGAAGCTAAGACCAGAGTAAATATTGCCAAACAAAACTTACAGCTTGCTATAGAAAACAGCGAAAAGCCAGTCATATCGGTTCGACAAATAAGTGCAAAGGTCGATGCAGCTGCAATAAGTGTCGAGAAGCAAATTGAGGACAGTGTACGCAAAGTCGATCAGCAGCATGATCAAGTTATTGAAAAGTTGAAAGCTGACAAGAATAAATTGAAAGAAGAACTAGAGAAGATAAAAACACAACAGTGCACTCCATCAAATCAGATAAAAGATGAAGTCGCAAACTGGACGGAGGCGATGGAAAACATTTAGGTAGTAGCGAGGAAGATCATGACAGCAGAAAACCAATGGGAAATACTTGGGATGGAGAAGGATATTACAGACGCCTTTAAAAAGCTCCATGACGATGAGGTTGCTCTAAACAATAAACATTTAAGCGTTCAAGAAGTGTTGAGTACTACCATAACGTTTTCTCCTTCTGTGATGAGTGTGTCTAATTCGGCATCACATATGTCAAATCGAGTAACAAGGAATCGCCCAAATAACTGTTCTCGAACTCCTTCGGAAGAGCCTCGCAGGGGGATTCGAAATCGCACTCCCCCCAAATTTGAACCTGTGATAGGAACTCCAGTAAATAAGAATCTACTGGGTACCGTACAACAATCTTCTCGTAAAGCATGGACGTCACGATTGTGTGAACGCTAAACGTCAACACAAACCATCGACAGAAAGCCTGATTACGTCCATCCAACTTGGTAAAAGTCAAGCTGCGAACGTTATTGATATTGCTAAGAAGACAGCACAATACCAGACGGAAATAAACGAAATGATAACTGTTGCAAGAAAGGCAATAGACATACACTTTGAAGAACTAACGAATAAGTTAAAGAGAGATCGAGAAGAATTGATGCAGGCTCTTGAGGTCATTGAGAGTAAGCAGAAAGAACCACTTCTGCAAAGTATTAGACAGGCGAAACATTGGACAGACGCCATGCAAAATATCCAAAATGTAACGACAAAGGTATTGGATGGTAGCAATCATTGGGAAATACTTGGGATGAAGAAAACTCTCAATGAAGGGTATCAAAAACTCGGAGAGGAAGAAAGTAGACTAAAGAGTAACTTACGTGATGCAAGGAGTGATATGTTTACCGAAATAAAATTCAGAGGAAGACACGTGGATCTAAAAAGTTCATATCACAAAGATCGACTGTCGGATAGACCTGAGAATGGAAATCGTGATCGTTCTTATCAATTAAATTCGATCGAAGGAAATATTTTAGGTTTGATCAAAACGAGCAAAAGGACTGTCAGATGGAAAATTCAGTAAGCTCTTTTCAAGGACCAGGTAAAACAAAAAGGAGTATAGTGATTAGTGACTTATTAACAAAAGGTTAAGGTTTGTTTCCAAATATAGCCACAGGCAGCTTGTGCTTATTTTTTTTCAACTGTTGTAAAATGTCGCTAAATTTTGAACCTTAAAAATACTTTAAAATTAGCAATGTTGATGTTTGTGGAATCACTTACTGTATTGATCTACTCTTAAATGATAATGAAAAGTTTTGTTTCGTAACAAATTGGTCTCATACAAGCTGAAGTCATGGTAAAGTAGTCACGAAATCGAACAGTTGGTTTGCTATTACTGATTTGACTGAGCAGGGCACATTTGTCAGTATCATCAAATTGAATCTGAAAGTTAAACCTGAACTGCAAAGGTATCGAGGTGAAGCTATAATTATTTTTTTTTTGGGGGGGGGGGTTGGAGGTGGGGTCCTCGAAAAGGAAAACTCTGCAGTCACTCTTACCGACCTTGCAAAATGTACGAGGGGACCGCGGATAGTAAAGTCGGCAATGATTATAACGCGGATTGCAAAGTCGGTAGTTATTATTACGGTTAGATTCGTACAACACGACAGCATACAGAAACGTTGAACTCAAAGCCAAAGTGAATTAATCAGGTTACTCATCCTTTGAGGGAAATATTTCATATTGTAGTTTTGATTTTTTGTTGGTCATGTGTTCATAATTGCCTTCACAGCCCAGTATATATAGTGTGAATAATAACTTACAAGAATTTAACAAGGCATGGAAGTGTATCG